>BQNB010078033.1:0-30669 GCA_026074375.1 Tanacetum coccineum
AACTTAAACCTATGAATTCACCAACATTATGTTGACGTTTTAAACATGTTTTCTCAGGTGCTTAGCTTGTATTGATTCTTGATGCTATGTGGAGTCTATGTGCTATGTGACTTCGCCAATTTCAAGATTTATCTATTATTTACTCGTTGTCATTATCAAAACTTTGTTATGCTTCCGCTACTTTTAACTTAATTATTATGGGCTGTAAAACTTGAATTTATTTTACTTTATGCAACGAGTAAACTTTTTCAAACGTCCATGATTAGTGGTCGTTCTTTATTACTTTGTGATCGGATTGTTATGACGTCACGCCCTCCGACACGTATTCCGTCTAGGCCCCGTTTAGGGGTGTGACAATTAATGCGGCAATAGAAAGTATAATATTAACTGGGGTTATTCTCGTAGAATAAGTAACAAAGTAATCTAGACCTTCTTGTTGTCTAAATCCTTTGATTGCCAATCTTGCTTTCTACTTGTCAATGGTGCCATCGGATTTCATCTTCTTCTTGAAGATCCATTTATAGCCTAGTGGTTTACAACCCGTAGGTAAATCCACGAGCTCCCAAGTATGATTTTGTAAAACAGAATCTATTTCACTTTTAATGGCTTCTTTCCACTGAGCCTTCCGAGAAAGTTACCGCTTCTCGATAAGAAGTAGGTTCATTTTCTACCATAAAAGAAACAAAATTGGATTGTATTTGGTGCGTGGTGAAATGCAGAAAATGACTAATTCCGAGGAAGTTACAGCTTCTCGATAAGAAGTAGGTTCACTTTTATGCATGTTGATTCAGGAACTGCTGTATATTGTTGATATTATTTGTTAATTATGTATCTTATATCATCTGGTGATTGTGTATTATTTCAATAATGTTTACACTAGTCAAACAAATGCACAGCAAATGACTAAACTTGAGTTCTTTTTTATCAGATTCACATGATCATCATAATCTAATTATGCTTGATTATTCTGAGTTTGATTCAGATCGCTGATAAAGGACCTAGAGTATATGAGACTTATAGTATAAAATGTGGTAGAGAACTTGTAGCAAACCAACTAAGCTAAAAACTTATAAAAATAAATTTTAAACACGTTTTAACTAAAAAATGAAAACCTACTGTTTTAATCACGAAAATAAAGTATTCATTTTATATTTTTATAAAATACTACAAGTTACAACGATCGTAGGCATATAGAGAACCAAAATCCCGAAGCTATCACTGAAGAGATACGGCCATTTGCTAGTTTACGATAATAAATACTTTTATAAAAACAAATTACTATTCATTGCAGAAACTTTGGAAAATATCTTAGTTAGATAGAACTTTTAATTACGAAGACGTGCTCGAAAGAATCACTAAAATCGGAGTTAAAACGAATAAGATATGACTTTTACGAGGTTACGACGATTAATTTTATAAAAATAGTTTTATAAAATATACATGAACAGTAAAAGTACTGTTCACCAGAGAACTCAAAAGTTATAAATTTAGTATTTTGATAAATTTTCTTAATACAAAAGCGTGGACATAATGAACGTACAAAACGGAATTAAAACGAGAAAGATACGCATTATTTTATACTTGTGCACTATTTCCTGACATGAATAGTGTTGGTTCGTTTTTAATAAAAATTTTGCGAAACACTTTAGAATCACTCTAATAATATTTATACATGTTTTAAAATTTATAAAATTTTTATTATACACAGCGATTGAACTATTTATACGATTATACGAGTACAAATACAAGTTATTATTTATCAAATGCGATTTAAATATTATTTCACAAATGCAATTAGATGTTGATGTAGCTATATAGAATTATATACGGTATTAGATATTCAAAGTACTTAGTACTCATACGGCTTATAATTAATTAGGTTGCCTTCGGTCATACGCGAGACGTATACACTCATTTGATATCCATTTACCGTCCATTCACTCAAGGTGATTTTATAGCCCCACGTTTTACTTGTTTTACATATACTTTATAACTTTTGGGGTGAGAACATGCTTGTTACCAATTTCATTTACATGATTGGTTTGAATTTATTACATGGGCATTTATAATTCGTTTTACAAACTAGTCTACATACTCAATTATTTATTTTAGGACAAAATACATTGCTTGTTTCACTTTATTTTTTAAAACAAGGACATTACTTTACTTTTACCCAAATGATTACGGATTAGCTTAAGCGGATTAAACTGTTAACTACGAGTTGGTAGGCGCGAATGTTATAAAATAGATCTATTGGGGTGTGACAATCCCCGTTCGGGTGATTAGCTATCACTGGACAAACGAACGTTATACCATGTCGGAGTACGAAACTACACATACATGAGCGTGAACTTTTACCGTGCCTTGAATAAAGTGGCATACACCCAAGTCTGAGCCGCAGTTTTATGAACTTAGAGTAATCGTAATCATTGTTTTATACACACATGAATATTTACGTTGCCTTGAATAAAGTGGCAATACATACTTTGAACAATGGTGGTCCAACTATACTTATAATTTGTGACTATTTGGGGATTGAAATGGTCATGCATACTTTACAACTCTTTGATTTCCAACATTCATACACATATTTTGGTGAACATTTAAGGATTGAAACGGTCATACATACCTTACAAAACTTTGGTTCAACGCTTATACTTACAAAAACCTATGAACTCACCAACTTTATGTTAACACTTTTTAAGCATGTTTTTCTCAGGTGAATTAGATGCTTGGCTTATGTGATGTGCATTGGAGTCTAAATAATTCAAGATTTCTTTTCAAACGACACAGTTAGAGGTCGTTCTCTCATGACTTGTGCAATGGTATTATGAAGTAACGCTCCCGGAAACATATTCCGCTGCGACCCATTTTTGGGGGTTTTACATTTTTACTGGCCAACAATCATAAAAGAAGCTCATACTCTAGTTCGCCATTGCGAAGCATGCCAAAAGACGGGAAATATATCAAAACGTTATGAGATGCCCTTAACCAACATTCAAGTATGTGAAATTTTCGATGTATGGGCTATCGATTTATAGCGACCATTCCTAAAATCCCTTAAGTTTTGAATACATTCTTGTCGCTGTCGATTACGTATCTAAATGGGCCGAAGCTCAAGCCTTACCAACCAATGATGCTCGAGTGGTTATCATTTTCTTGAAGAAACTATTCTGCCATTTTGGAATCCCCAAAGCTCCAATAAGCAACCGAGGTACTCACTTCTGTAACAAGATAATGGAAAAAAACATGAAAAGATATGGAGTTAACCACCGATTCTCTACATCATACCACCCTCAAACAAGTGGTCAAGTTGAAAACACAAACAGAGCCCTTAAAAGAATTCTTGAAAAGACTGTTAAAGATAATCCTGCTATTTGGTCAAGAAAACTTGATGACGCTCTGTGGGCTTTTCGCACTGCTTACAAAACACCAACTGGTACAACACTGTACAAACTCATATATGGGAAGAATTGTCACCTGCCATTTAAAATTGAACACCGTGCATACTGGGCCCTGAAGAATTGTAATCCTGATCTCATCGCTGCTGGTGAAAAACGAATGTTTCAGTTACACTAATTAGACGAACTTAGACACCAAGCCTATGAAAACTCTCGTCTATACAAGGCAAGAACCAAAGTCTGGCATGATAGAAAACTAAGAATGAGAAAAGAATTCAAACACGAAAACAAGGTTCTGCTTTTTCACTCAAATTATAAATTCAAACAACCGAAACTCCGATCTCGCTGGCTAGGACCATACGTAGTGAAACATCAATATCCGTCCAGATATATTGAACTATATAGAAAATATGGAAAGACGTTTATTGTTAACAGCCATCGACTTAAACTATATCACGAAGAAGAAGAATATAATGACCAAAGGGAAGCAGTCACTCCCTTCTTTCCTAAAAATGAACTCCAGAAGCAAGAGTCCTACTAACGACATCTCAAAAATTAAGCGCTTCACGAAGGCAAAACCCTGCTTACTTAATGTGGGCCCTCCTCCATACAACTCCATTAGTTATCTTTTAGTTTAATTTTTCCTATAAAAAAACCCAAAAAATATTTTCTTTTTTTGTGTTTACTTTTATGCAGGTAATATAGCTTAAAGATTGGAAAATTATGAAGTATGCTCAAGGATAGCTCTCTCGCAGCTATATATCTCTATGCCCCGGGAAGTACCGGTTTCCCTTAATTTTCCTTATTCTCTAGTTTATTAGTTATCACATTTGGGGCAATGTTCAACTTAAGTGCGGAGGAGAGCCAAATAGGAAAAATTAATCATATCCCTCCATGTTTGCCCTGCCAAAAAAAATTTTAACTAATATTTTATGAAAATCTAAATATATATATATGCTTTCAAAATAAAAAAATGCTCTTGGTAAGGCAAATCCAACCGGATTGACGTTATAACTAGCACAACCTAGTCCATTAAATTGTGAGAATTATAAGCCTTAGAATATATTCGGGTATCCACCTTTGGTACCTAAGATAATTGATGCCTTTAGCTTGTTCGAGTTGAGGTTTGAATGCAATTGCAAGTGTCTCATCCGTCGTTACAGCTGTGTATTTGTAATTTGTCGACTTTTCTAGAACAGTGGTATTGGGTAATGATTATATGTGAGCCGGTAATTTAAAAGCTCTAGAACTTGTGCTTGATCATCATTTACTAGACCGAAGCCAGATTAATCATATGTTATGAGGAAAAATTAATCCCGCAAGTTCTTGTTGTTTCAAGCACTCCCTTTAGTGCTAAGTTGTTGAAGTACCTAAGTGAAGAAGTCAAAGTTGAAAGAAGAGGTTCTGTGCCAAGCCTTAGTTATCATTCTTAATATATATATATATATATATATATATATAATATACATATTATATATATAAATATATATATATATATTATAGTATATATATAAATAATATATATATATATAGTTCAAAGAAATAAAGGCTAAGTTCTGGCACATGAAGATTTGTATATGTTATTATCCCTCATCAGTATCAAGTTCCGCTCCTCGGTCATATTTATGTGTCAAGTACAAGCATATGGTAGCTGTCTAGATTATGTCTGTGCAAATTGAGTGTCTTCACAAAAAATATAAACCCTATCTGAGTGGCTTGAGTGAAATCTATAAATCAAACACATTTCCTATGTGAGGTGCCTAGTTATATGTTTATGTCTGAAAAGTTAATCAAATATGCAAACTCTTGTAAAAATCCAAATTTTCTCCACGTCACGATAAATGATTCTTGTTTTCTTGCTTTAATTGCTTGAGGGCAAGCAATAGCTAAGTGTGGAGGGATTTGATAACGCCTAAATTATACATGTTTTCGATGGCGTTATTTATACATATTTTATCATTTCTCGTGAACTTTTGATACTTAATAGCATGAAATACTTGCAGGTTCACTTGAAGACACCCCGAGGTCAAATTAAACAAATATCAAGTACTTCTACACTTCGCAAATCAAGATACAAGAAAAGATAAAGTCTCAAGCTGAAAAGTGCAAATGTGCGCCGCACTTACCCCATGTGCGCCGCACTTCTCCTCAAAGTCAAAAGAATTAAAAGGCTGGTCAAAATAGTGCATTAACTCCCCAAGTACGCCGCACAAAGTATTTTGTACGCCGCACTTCCCATCTGGCCACACAAATAAATGAAGTCATTAAATGCGCCCGCCGCACTTCTACCCGAAAATCAGCCTATAAATAGAGCCAAAATTCTCACACATTTTCATCAATCAAATCATTCCCTTCATACTCATCAACTCATTCTTACACACTTCTCTCATCTCACACACAATCCCTTTTCCCTTATGATGTTCTAAACCTTCCCAACCTTTTCCTAAACCATAAACACCATACCTTTTGAAGATTCAAGATCAAACAACCAAGAACGAAGAAGAATATCATCTTAGTTTATTGAAATAATAAAGTTTTTTGTTGAATCAAATTATGTTATTACCTACATAGCCATGAGAGGCTAATTCTCTCATGACTACTCGGTGAAGTTATGATAATGAATAAGTGTTTGGTATGATCGTGATCTCATTAATCTCAAGCTTATGTTGCAACCCTATTATATCTTATCTTGTCGGTTTTGCTTATCAACTTAGATTATATAATCATATCGGTATAGGTCGAAAGACCCGTTATGATCTATATGGTTTTAAAGATTTGTCTATAGTCTTTATCGTCTGTGTCGAGAAATCCACTTTCGTAAATTGATAAACAAAATAAGCTTTGATATAATAAGTAACTGGATCATTTGAGTGACACATTTGGTCTAGCCAATTAAGTATAAGTTTTAAGTTAATTTGTGAAAACGTTTCTGACGAGAAATCCTTTTTATAAGTTAAGGTTCCATCTTGGAGGTCTATATCATTACCATTACTTATAAATTATTTTCAACTATCCGAGTAATCATCCTTATTATCACTGGGTAAAACAAAAAGTTATTTTCAAAATTGTTAAAGTCTATTTTCTTTCTGATTATTTGAACACTACTCAAATCTCTGTGGATGACCTGGTCTTACCTAAAAAAAGATTATACTACATACGTGAGTTATACTTTTACCCGTGTGTTTCCCTATAATAAAATTGGTATTTTCAGTCATTATAAATTTAAAGCTTCTGAAACACATCAACATAAAATTAATAATCTGTTATGAATTGAGAGGACATTGAAAAGGTTGAAAAAATAATTAATGATTTAACCTAAAATTAAAGTCTTAAGGTATATAAAGGGTTTCAAAGTCTTAATTACATCAACAAATCTTTAAATGTGACTTTTTGATTGGATTTTTTAGGATTATAAATAACAAACAATCACCATCTTCACCGCCATTATTTTCTGCGGTTTTGTACGAAAAAGGACACCAGAGGTTCATAACCGAAACTTCAAGAACAACTATTACCAAAACCAAATCGATACAACCCATATTACACCTATAGCTAGACACAACCAAACCTTCACACATCAGTCTCAAGTCATTTTATGCGGTTTAGTACGAAAAGGTGCAACACATTTGACTTATAACATGGACTGAGTCAACTCGGTAATTACCGAGTCCACTCAGCCGACTCAAAGGAACAAAAAGATGAGAAAGAACAGACAATTAAAACAATACACCTACCCAATATCTTGAAGTTTGATGTGGTTCGAACTTAAGACAAAAACACGCAGCTTGGATTGTCTATGGTTTGTTCTTATGCTGACAGACTTTTGGTTCGAGTATCCAAGAAGAAAAAGAAAACCGCTTCTCATTCGAATTAAAAAGAAAGAACGCTCTGTTGGTGTTTGTGATTTGTGTTTAAGGTAAATAGAAAGAAGCAAGAAAAAACCATCGTTCTTTGGTATTATTTTCGAACAACACAAAAGCATAAAAGAGATTTGTTCTAACTATTGATTTGGTTGCAAGAAAGATTGGTAACTGAGTATAAAGGGCTGCGTGATTTTAAACTTTAAGAGAACAAGAAATGTTGTGCCTGCAAGGAAAAGTGAATACAATTTCTTTGCTTGCATTTGTGTAGAGTGTTTTTAGAGTTAGGGCATTATAGTCGACTATTGAATTGTTGGGCTTTTTCTTTGAAAGTGATTTTGGGCTGAAAATTATCTAAAAGGAACTTAGGATGAAATTGATTAACAGAAAAAAAATTATATAAAAAAAATCTAAGCACAAAGCCCATTATAGTCGACTATTCAATTGTATAAAAGTAACACCAAAGCCCATTGACGTAGTGTTTCTTAATTGCAAGGATCAGATGAACAAGACGGTGCGCAATGAACAATTAGATACAACCCGTGTGCATCGCACGGGTCTAAATGCCTCGTTTTATGTTTTTTAAAGGCCTCGTTTTATGTATTTTAAAGATTATCTTGTATCATAATTTAGTTAAAGGTCAAATAACATGACCCTTAGTGGATGAAATCAAAATAAAAATACCTATTTGTATATGGGTTTTTCTAACTTGCGTCATAGGGGCACAAGATAAGAAGGCAAGGGCCTACAAAAGAGTATAGAAAAGTACACAGAGATTCGCTATTTTGTGGATCCCTGTGTACTTTTCTTTACTTTTTTATAAGTCCTTGTGTACTTTTCTGTACATTATTCCCTTTTTATCTTGTGCCTCTAAGGCGGTTAGAAAAACCTTTTGTATATTGGCATATTGCCACTTTGACTTGATCTCGTTAACACGCTTTAACAGGTAAGTGACACATGTAGGGCCGCCAAAAGCAGTTAGAAAAACCTTTTGTATATTGGCATATTGCCACTTTGACTTGATCTCGTTAACACGCCTTAACAGGTAAGTGACACATGTAGGGCCACCAAAAGCAATTAATGTCGTACGAGGTGATGTCAACCATATAATTCCAACTGGCCACAAAGTTCGTAGGCCAAATGGTTACCATGACTTTTAGACGATAGTGATGGAAGAAGATTTTCGAATTGAGAATAAAGATGATATATGCATATAATTAAGTTAACTTGTGTAGGTTAAATTACGAACCAAAGTGAGCGAGTGCGTATAGCTTTAAAAACCAACATGCTGACGCTGTCGAAATTAGAACATGAACACGATCATGATCGAATAATGAGTCGAAACGTAAATAAACTGGGATTACTCGTGATCTTTAGCTATTTGTGGAAAACATTTGGAATCCACATTTTAGATTTAACTTCTCTAATATAAATCTATAACCTTGCTTAACATTATTCCAAATGAATAAAATAAACAATGGAAAAACAAGTAATATTTGAAATTCAAAGATTTCAAATCATATCTGTTATTCTATTAGCACATGAAAAGTGAGTTGGATGTTCAAGTTAATTAAGCCACTAATCTCCACACGTCTCAACACAACGTGAAAGCCAGCATTTAATTAAGAAATCATCTTCCAATCTTATCTTAGCTATAAATACCAAACAAAATTTGTCGCTCATCATCCAAATTCAGTTAAGAGTTTTGCATACTTAAATATCAATGGCGAACGGTAAAGCAGTTGCACTAGCAGTTGGTTTCATCTTGCTGAACCTTGCTGGTCACTGCTATGGTTATTATGGCGGTCTCCAATACGGGTTCTACAAAGGCAAGTGTCAAACTTCAGATGTTGAAGACATTGTAAGAAAAACTGTCTACTCCAAGTTTCTTAGAGACCGAACAATCGCCCCTGCTCTCATTCGTATGCAATTCCATGATTGCTTTGTTAATGTGATGTCTTTTTAAAATTGATGCATGCATGCATGCATCCCTAATGCACATTTGATTAATTAGAGTTTGGTCGAATTTCTAAACCATATCCAAAATATACTAAAAATTAAAGTTTTATTAATCTGAATCTGTCATCATCATCTGTTTACAACATGTTCTATCTATTTATACATAACGAAAGGGTATGATTGAAGGGTCGTGATGGTTCGGATGAACCAACAGATGTGTCCCTTCCAAAATAACTGCCTAATAACTGATTTTGTAACTGCTTTTGTAACTAACTTTGTACAGCAGATTGGGATTAGCCCACTAATTGGGTTCGGCCTAATATTCTCCCCCCTAATCACAATCGTTGTGACGTAGATCTTGAGGTTCTTCACTGATGCTAGTGATCAGCCATATATACAGTTTATCATTGCTTCTTCGTTATTGTCCACCTTTAGTTTGATCTTCATTATGTCCATGTTGATCATATTTTTCCTTCATTGTTGTGATCTTCCTTAAGTCCAGGTTGATCATTGCTTTCGGTTGGTTATACCACCAACACTTTGCCTTCCTATTGGAGTTGTTGCTAGTGAATAAATCTCCTTATTCTAGTCGATCCATGCATTTTCCCGGTTATACCACCATCCAAGCTTTCACTGCCAACCCTTGTTGTTTGAATATCGTTAAGTCCCGAAGTTGAATGGAATTTTCCTTCCATTCATTGTTTTGTGATTCCTCTTGGTAAGAACCATGTCTGGTGCTTTTTCAATAGTTGCCATAAGTAATGTTGGTTCCAAGTCTTCTTCAAGAGAGATTGGATTGTTCTTCTTTCCTTGATGGACATTTGTTTGCAAAATGCCCATACTCCTTGCATTTGAAGCATAGCACCTTACTCTTATCATGAGTAAATTTATTTGAGTTGTTGTTTGTTTCTTTTTTGAAATTATTTTCTTGGCCTCGCGATTGGTTAAATCCACCATGACCACGTTTTCTGAATTGTTGGCCTTGATCTTCATGTCGTGTGAACAATAAACTTTCCTGAGTGTTCACTGGCCTTTTATTATTGTATTTGAGTCTTTCTTCAAAAGTCTTCAGTCTCCCGATTGCTTCGTCTAGTGACATCTCGTCTAAATCTGAGTATTGTTCAATGGATGCAACAATCTGAAGGAATCTGTCGGGTATGGCATTTAATAATTTTCTAACGAGAGTGGAATCTTCGTATGTTAATCCGACGCTTGCTGCCTTGTTGATAATACCCGTCAACCTTGTAACAAATGAATATATTGATTCATTTTCTTCCATCTGTAACATCTCAAACTCCGATTTGAGTGTTTGTTGTTTTGCCTGCTGGACACGGTTTACTCCAACGTGTCTTGTCTTCAAAGCATCCCAAAACGTTTTCGCGGTTTTGTGTTTTGTGATTTGAAGTAATTGTTCTTCTGGTAAGGCTTGGTAAAGGAATGCGATAGCGGTTTTTTCCTTTTTGTTGTCTGCTTGGGTTTTTTCATTTGGTTCTATCATTTCCCATAAACCATTCGCTTCAAGAATGATTTGCATTCGAATTGCCCAAGTTGTGTAGTTTGCCCCTTTCAACATAGGGCATTGAAAATGGGTTGTTGACCCAATTTCTTTTATCTTAGAAGTATCATTCTTCCCGGACATTTTTAAAACTTTTGTCTAAAAGTCTAAGTCTAATAACAAAAAAAATCCTTTATTTGTTATTTAAAAAAATCCTTTATTTATTATAATAGAATTTTATTTAGTACTATTATAATAGTTAATAACAAAAATCCTTTTGTTATTAAAAGTTTTTTATCCATTAGGGCAAATTCTAAAAATATATTATGTGCAAAATAGCAAAAAACTTTAAAGAAAACTATATATATAAACAAAAGTGGAAGGGTTAATCGGTTTTTTTTTGAAACATGTTGGGTATTATACACCCGGTGCCCTTTTTCCTTATATTATGCACCTCCTTTTTTTTCTTTTTGGAGACCAGACGTGTTTCTTTTGTTCTTTGGAGAAAACGAGTCTCTGTTGAGACCAATTGTTTTCTTCTCTTCCGTCCTTGTGATGGTTATCCGCCCGATTAAAAGGCCGGTTCAACCGTCTTGTTCTCTGCGATCGTGTTCGTAACCATTGGTTCCCTTTTGATTGATTTGCGAAATTAGGGTTTCGCAAATTGGGGATCTTTGAAATTCGTTCGAGATATGGATGATTGTGGGTAACATGAGTCGATTGAGGGTTCGATAAAGGGTGCGGTTCTTGTTTCCTTCAGAATCAGGTGTGTTCGCTCCTTTTGATTCTGATTTGTGCCCCTTTGATGATGACTTTGTGTTATCTGATTCGATGTGGGTTTTTTTGTTTTGAATCTGTGAAAGAGATTCTAACCGTGCCTAACCCTTAATCTAATTTCTGGGTTATGTTTGTTTTCAGTTTTATTGTGTTTCTTGACACATCCGTTGCAATGGTGAAACCCGTTATTGTTTGCCAGTGATTATTCACTTGGTAGCAATTGCTGGATTCGCCTGATATAATTTGTTTGACAAACACAAGATGATTTTTGATTGTGTTTGTGTGATTTGCAAACTGTTTTGGTCCGAAAAATGGTGCGGCTGTTTTCTTTGATTCAGAAATGAACACAGTGATTTTTTGACAACGGTATATGATGATTTGGTTTAATACCAAAAGCTCTGATACCAAATGTTGGATCGAATTTCTAAACCGTAATCAAAATATACCAAAAAGTAAAGTTTTATTAATCTGAATCTGTCATCATCATCTGTTTACAACATGTTTTATCTATTTATACATAACGAAAGGGTATGATTGAAGATCGTGATGGTTCGGATGAACCAACAGATGTGTCCCTTCCAAAATAACTGCCTAATAACTGATTTTGTAACTGTACAGCAGATTGGGGTTAGCCCACTAATTGGGTTCGGCCCAATATTAGAGAAAATCATAATTCATAATTTTAATTTTGCATAAATATAAAAGGGATGTGATGCATCGATTCTACTAGACGGGCCTAACTCTGAGAAAACTGCACCACCAAATTTAAGTGTCAGAGGCTTCGATGTCATTGATGCTGCAAAGGACGCAGTTGAGAAGGTGTGCCCGGGAGTAGTATCTTGTGCTGACATTATAATTATGGCAACAAGAGATGTTGTGTCCTTGGTAAGTACTACTAGTAGTAATAAATGAACCTAAGCTAATGAGAGCTTCAAAACCTGTTTATTAGAATTTGGAAATCGGTGTTGAATGGCGAGTGTGGAGGTAGATACAAGGTTCAAACTGGAAGAAGAGATGGACTTGTGTCTCTTGCTCAAAATACAATATCCCTCCCACCTCCCACAGCATCAGTGGCGACTGCGAACCAACTTTTTGCTCTCAAAGGACTCACCACCACCGACATGATCTATCTTCTTGGTAATTCACCAAGTTATCATATCAAATATATCACATAGCAGTTCGATCTATAAGTAAAAGTTTATGAATCAAAATTGTCATATTAGTTATTGCACAATTTTTGACTAAACATTTTGTTTTTTGCTTTGGTTTAGGTGGTCACAGTATTGGGATCGCTCATTGTTCTTTATTCAAAGACCGTCTATACAACTTCAAAAACACTGGAAAACCCGACCCAACAATGGATTCAGCATTATTATCATCGTTGAGAAAAACATGTGCTCAAAATGCAACCATTGATCGCACAGCAAACTTGGATCAAAACCCATATAGCTCAGCGGTTGTTGACAACTCTTTCTATAGTCAGATTATAAAGCGTAGGGGAGTTCTTAAGTTTGATCAAGATGTAGCATCAGACCGTTTGAGCAAGTCTACGGTTGCAAGAATTGCTAGATCGTCCAATTTTAACACTAAATTTGGCCAAGCAATGGTTAAGTTAGGCGCTGTCCAAGTCCTCACAGGACAACAAGGACAAATCAGAAAATCATGCCGAGCAGTTAATCAACTAACTTTAACTTCTTTATTTAATTGATCAAAAATCTGAAAAGGGTTCTTGGGCATTTCTTTTATACACGTCGATTTTTAATTGACACAGTAATCTTTCTGTCGTCACACATCTTATTTAATTTGTTTCGTGTTTTATATCAAACGATCGATGTATGTATGCAATCTTTGCAAGGGTTTGTTTGTGAGAAATGTTTTTTGAATTTTTTTTTATCAATTATCAATGTTGATAGAAAGTTTCTTATGTATGTTTTGATTGCTTCTTGTTTACCAGTAAAAAAATTAAATCTTTCCGTTGTTTACCAGTAACTGAAAATAAAAAATCTCCTGCATATGATTACATGTGAAAACAAAAAGAAGAAACAACATTTTTTATGACAATTATTAAGCTAAAGTCTTGCAATCAATATTGAAGAGCGTATACTTATCATTATTCTAACACTTTCTAATAGGACAAAAGTAAGTCCAAATGAAACACCTAAGGACCAGACTGGTCGTTAAATCCAGTGTCCTTATTCGGTTCTTGTTCACGAATCTTCATCGTTCGATAACTTTGTAGTTTCTTAGAGTTGTTATAATCAGTACGGTATTTAGAAACGTTCTAAACAAGAATTAGTCAATATAATTTCTCCATTTCTATAAATACTCCCAAGATATTAACCTAATATAGTAGATTTAACAGATACAAGAAGACTCAGAATAGTCATATTTGAAATATGACTTTATTTGCAAAGCAAGTTTTAATCTCAATTTGTGTCTGTGTGGCCTTCACGGTGCTCGTTCAAGCAAGTGATCCCGACATTCTCTTCGACTACATTGTTCCACCTTATGTAACCGAAGTAGACGGGAATTTCTTTACTTACACAAAAATTCGTGGGTTTTTTGACGAGTCAAATTCAACTGATACAAAATCAATGCTAGCTAGCATGACACAATTTCCGGCTTTAAATGGCCAAAGTGTTTCGCTGTCCCTGTTAAGGTTAGCCCCAGGAGGAGTGAGTGCACCCCACACACGACCCCATGCAACGGGCCTATTTTTCGTGTTGGAGGGTACATTTGAGGTTGGTTTTGTCGACACAACTAATAAACTTTACACTCAAACTTTACAAACCGGGGACATGTTTATTTTTCCTAAGGGACTTGTGCATTACCAGTATAATTCAGATATGAAGAATCCTGCAGTTGCGGTTGCTGCATTTGGTAGTGCAAGTGCTTCAACCGTTTTGATTCCCACAACATTGTTTGAGACAGATATTGATGATGTGATTCTTGCAATGTCGTTTAAAACGAATGTGGCCACGATTTGGAAGCTCAAGGCTGGTGTCGGAAGCAAGTCTTGAACCATGGTTTTGTATCATTGTTCATTTCATCATTTGTCTTGTTGAATTCTTTCATACAATATAAGAGTGGTTTGACATTTCATTAAAAGTTCAAGGGTTGATACTTCAAACAATCATTGACCATTTTTTTTAGGTTTAAGCCGTACAATACCAACGAGCTTTTTCAAATTTATCGATTTCATAAGTTAACTGTTTTTTGTTACACTTAATGTAACGTACTTTCATGTTTTGTGTCGATTTGATACATCCTTTACCAGGTACCGGGAAAAAAATTACAAAACCGAAAAAAGGCTACTTGGCATATTTATTACTTTTGTAAAAAAATTTTTACTTAAAATTGTTTTAAATTACGAATTTTTTTTACTTAAAATTGTTTTAAAGCCTACTTGGCATATTTGATGCTCCGTTAAAATTATGAAAATTTTTATAATTATAAACAAGAATTTTAAAATTACGATGATTTTTATAAACTTCTTTTTTACTTAAAATTGTTTTTATACACACATTTTTATACACACGTTCTTATATACACTCTAATGCACGTTTTTATACACATATTTTTATACACGATTTTATACACATTTTATACATGTTTTTCTGCACACATTTTTATATACTTTTTTAACATACATTTTTATACATATGTTTTTATACACACGTTTTTATACACATTTTATACAAGTTTTTATACACGTTTTTTTGTACATGTTTTTATACACACATTTTTATACATGTTTTTATACATGTGTGTTTAAAAATATGCGTATAAAAACGTGTATAAAAATATGCTTATATAAACGTGTTGTGAGTCCCAAACTGAACAGATCTTTGCAGCCTGATAAGGGTGATAGCCAACTTATATAAATACAAATTGACTACAGAGAAACACTGACTGTGAATACTTATTGTATATGCGGAATCTACACAATAGTATTAAGAAGAACAATGAAAAACTAAACTTTGATTTCTATTAATCTGCTAAAGTGATTTCAGGTTACTAACTATGAGATATGATTGTATTGTTGTTCTTGTTGTCTCTCTCTCTAATGCCGTAGAGTTTCTTTTATAGACCAAGGAATAAACCCAACAGCTTACAAAAATGCGTAAATAGATAATACTATCTTTTCCTACAATATCTCAACATATCTCTTAAACAGTACTAACTATTTTATACTAACGGTACTAACTATCTGAGCAGTACTTAACACTTTGTACTGTCAGTACTAACTATAACTATCGGTACTAAGTATATACCTAACGGTACTAAGTCAGGAATGAATAATTCCCAACAATCCTCCCCTAAACATGATTGTTGAACTTGTTTAACTTCATGTTTCTTCAGGTTAATCTTCTTAAGTTCTTGGAGGATGTATCCAAACACTTTAACACATCTTGATCTGATCTTTAAACACTTTTTATCTTCATCAACATCTTTAGCTATCCATCTTTATCAGCAACATGTCTTTGCAGCAACACAGCAACATCTTTTCAGCAACAATCCAACTAAGTTGGCTTTGTAGTTTTTGGCAAACTACCAGCCATAAACGGATTTGATTTTCCTTTACCAGTAGCCGTTTGCTCTGGGATAGTCAACTCTTTATTGCAAAATATGGTGAGTTGATTACCATACAGTTTTTGGTAAATTATCAACCATCAACGGATTTGACTTGTCTTTACCAGATCCATTTGTTGTTTTTTGCATTTGGAACTAGCCCAATGCTTCATTGCCATAACATGGTCATTGAATAAACCATATAGTTTTTATAGCAAACTATCAGTTATCAACAGATTTTGGAGTAGTCTTTGACCAGAAACTGTTTGATCCTTGGACTAGCCACTCTTCACATGAAGCAAGGTGAGTTGAAAACCCTATAATTTTTGGTAAATTGTCAACCATAAATGGATTTGAGAAGTCTTTACCATAAGCCGTTTGCTTATGGACTACCAGTTCTTATGCCTATTAAGCATGGTAAACTGATACCCTTTGTTTTGTGGTGTTAGCCAACAACATCCCTTCTCATTTCCATTTACAGCATCAATTCTCATCAATCTGTTGCTTAATGAATCTGATCAAATCTAAGGGCAGTAGTACTTTCTCTTTCAACTTCCAATCCAAGATCAAGCATCCTTTGCAATAAATCCTTGGAAAGAGGATATCTTCTTTCAACTAACATATGGATGACTGTCCCATCTTTAAGTTTTCTAGTATGTAAACTCCACAAGCTTCATACAATCTCCAAGTGACAATCTCTCAATCTTGTTGATCATTCCAGAAATCACTTTGATCATTTTCTTCTTGTGAGGATTCCATCATTATCTTTAAATCTCCCCAAAGAATTAACTCAATTCCTTCTAATGTAACTTCTGAGTACTACTCCATCACTAAATCATACAGGTGAAATAAATCTTGCCTATCAAATATATGCAATACCTCCAATAGACAGTTGAATGCTCTGAAGTTCCCATTGGCTCTGTAGATAACAAGATAGTCCCCATCTGGTGATGATACCTTGTTTAACCTAGCAATAACAGATTTAGTCTCCATAACTTCAATATCAATTTTACTGTCTAAAGGAACAATCTTTAGGCATTTCCTATGTTCATCTTCACTGTCAACATCTGACTTCTGTCTTGGCTTTTTCCTTGCAATCAACTTTATATGACCACATTTCTCTTCTTTGTACCATGCCGCTAATCTTGCTTGGCAGGTACCTCAGTTATTGTCCATCTTTCTTTGGATTTCCTCAATAACCCTCTTTCTTTATACTTCCGATCAGGGTCTTTTACTCTTCATTCATCTCCTTAATCCGTCTTCATCCTCAGAGGAACCAACAGCATGAAACTTTCACAAACCTTTTCCACTTTCTCATATAAAGCTTGTATTTCTTCAAAAGTTTTGTTCTTCAGGTCTGAGTGTTTCTTGTTTCCAACATGTTTCAAGTAAGTCATCATCTGATTCCTTAACTGAGTTCTTGTAGGAGGTTTATTTCTGATTGCAATAGCTCTTTGTTCTGCCAGAAACCTTTTTTGAGCTGCAATTGTATCATGAAGGAATTTTGCTCTCTCTTCCACATTGAACTGCTCTCTCTCTTCATCTTGAAGTCTTAGAGCTAGAAGTCTATCAGCTTCAATTCTTGCTTGGATAAAATCATACTCATTTGAAAGGGCAGCCTTTATAGCTTCTTCTTCAGCTAGCTTTTTAACTTCTTCTTCTGCTTCCCAATCTTCTTGTACCTTTCTAGCCATCTCTTCATCCCTAACAAGTTGCTTAAATTTCTTTTCAGCTTCAGGAATACCTTCAGATTCAGTATCAGACTCATCTTCTTCTTCAATTTTCTTTTTCCCTTTATCTTTTGGATCAATCTTTGGAAGAGGCTTTAAAGTTAATAATGATCTGGTTGAAGTAGGTCTAGGTCTCTCAGTTTCCTCAACATCCTTAAGCTCTACTCCCTTTTCTTTTTCTTTAAGCTTCTCCTTGTTCTGACTCATTATGATGAGTACTTGAGCAATAGTCTCATCATCACCAAATGGAGTAGTGGTTGTTGGAGGTGTTTGAGGATCATTTCTTCCTTCAGTTTGATCATCAGTACCTTCATCTGGTCTGTCGGTACTAACTTTTACCTTGTCAGTACTAACTTTTGATATGTCAGTACTAACTTTTGATATGTCAGTACTAACTTTTTCCTTGTCTACTAACTGGCAGTCTTTCGAGGTACTAACTCCATTCCAGCATCTCCTTCTCTTTCACTCAACTACTTTCTGTCCTCCCCCCATTCTTGAGTATCACAGTCTCTATATAATCCAATGTAATCATCAACAAGCTCATCAAAAAGCTGGATCTTTTATGAACTGAAGGTTCAGCCTTTTGGCAGTTCCTCCCTTGTTTATGGATACATAATCCTTTGCATGCCCACGGTTTCTTCAAGGTCTTCTTCCCTCATCTGTGCTCAAAGAGACCTGTTACCCAAGCTTTGTGGTGTGCAATAACAGGTTTGGCTTTGCTTTCTTAGCTTCTTGATTTGTGCCTTCAAGTGTTATAATCTGTTTTGGCTTGATCTATAAACCTTGAGACACAAAGAGATACAAAGATCATATCACTTTGGAGTGTCATGTCACCCTCATTCCCGGAAAGGGATCTATCACTGGATGACTGACCTCCATGATTCCCACCAGAATCCTCTAGAATGGAAAGCAGAATAATAGTAGTAATGAAGGTCCTAGGTGATGGGTCAGCACTAGGCTCAACATTGCTTCACTTCGGGAGGAGGAGAGGGTGTAAGGTTTTGTGTTCAGAATGGTCCCTTTCTGAAGTGGCACCCTTCATCCTCAGTTGGTTTATCAACAAGAAGCCAAATAAAGGGTGACTTTCCCTGAAAAATAGTTACCCTTTTTAACCATAAAAGATAAAAACTTTGCTTGTCAAACATTTTACTGGAAAATGGTCTAAAGTACTGGCACATTCATTTAGCTGTTTTTATCTAAAAAAGATTGAAATGAAACGTGGATACATGAACAAACTTTTTTCTTTGCATCTAAGTGTCCTAAGCATACCATCAAAAATTAATTTAGAAAAATTATATTTTTGATTAGATGTTAAGCAAATTACAGCAGTGGCAATGTTAGTGGGAATTTGATCCCAAAAGGTGCTTTTTGAACTAATACAATGATTCATTGTATGAAAAAGAAATCTCCATTGGGGTGAAAATAGAGCTTTGTTAAATATTAAAACAGTTAAGTCCCCCCCATACCCCATGAGCTAAATAACCTCAAATATAGCCTGATTTGGTAGAGAATGTATCCCATCAGCATCATCAAAAAGAAGATCACTTCTTATTGATGCTTTCAGAGAAGGCACCGGCTTGCCAGCTACTTTGGCAGTAATGTACCTAACATTGTTGATTATTTTGGATTTTGCAGACATCCAAAACTGTTCAACAAATGTAGTAGAGACTACTGGACTTACAGTGAGAACACGGTGAATGGAGCTTCGCGCAAGAAAGTTAATAATCTCATGAAACTCTGCATTCCCATCAGTCTTCTCTAAATAAGCGACCATATTGTGTTTAGGGCACGATTCAAGAACAGCCATGGTTGTTGAATTAGTGATCGTCGGTGAGAGAGAGATTAGGGCTTGAATGAAAGAAAGTATTTGAGAGAGATTACGTGAGTGAACTGTGCAATTAAGATGGGTTTATATAGGTTTAGCAAACCTAAAATCAAAGAAACCGTTTCAATTTATACTTTATACCCTTGGCGGTATTTTCTTCAACGTCTCTATAGCAGTACTATCTTTGCCCAACGGTATTAACTTTGCACTGTCGGTACTAACTATTTTCAAAGCAAGAATGAACAAGTTTGGCAACAGTAATGCTTCAATACCGTCTTTATCTCTGCCCAATGACTCTTTAAAACCCAATTAACTTCTTGAAATTCGTCACTTATGGTTAAAATGCTTCTGCACACTGAACACTTCACTTCATACAAATTGTACAACACATCATATTGCCTCCCCTTAGCTAATGCAGCTTATGGATTGATCATCCCAATAGTAACAACCAAGAACTAGAACCTACTAACATCAAATGCCTTGGTTAGAAGATCAGCTACATTGTCATCAGTGTGGATTTTGAGCACCTGGATAAGTTTCTTCTCATAAGCATCCCTTATGAAGTGGTGCCTAATTGCAATATACTTTGTTTTGGAGTGATATACTGGATTCTTTACAATGCATATAGTACTTTCATATAATGGTTTGAATCTTTGTGTTCATGAAATTGAACCCATAGTCTAACATTTGATTTTGAATCCACAAAACTTGCCCACAGCAATTTGCAGCAGCAACATATTCTGCCTCTGTAGTAGAAGTAGCCACAATTGTCTGCTTTTTGCATTGCCAAGAAATAAGTCTCCTGCCAAGAAATTGACAACCTCCTGTTGTGGATTTCCTATCAAGATTTGCTCCAGCATAGTCACTATCTGAGTAGGCTTCCAGGTCAAATGATGACACTCTAGGATACCAAAGGCCTAATTTGGGTTTGCCTTTTAGATACCTAAAGATTCTCTTTACATTATTCAGATGGGAGGTCTTTGGAGTGACCTGAAACCTAAAACAAGCACAGACTGCAAACATAATTCAGGCCTAGAAAAGCTCAATACATTTAGAACCAATCATGGATCTATAAAGATGTACATCCCATATCCCTAGCTTCCCTCAACCCCTGCTTAAAGGCTTCTCGGTCCTCATTGGGGTACTAGCAGTCTTAACACTGACAAAATCAAACTTCTTCAGGATTTCTGCAACATACATACCTGACGTATAAAGAAACCAGTCCTGTCTTTCTGTTTGACTTGTAATCCAAGAAAGAAGGTAAGCTCTCCCATAGAACTCATCTGAAATCTACTCTTCATTAATGCCTCAATTCATGACACCAGATTTCTTGTAGACCAAAAATGATATAGCATATAATCAAGTACTAATATGATATCAATGTTTGTCCTCTTATAAAAAAGGCTTGTCATAGTTCAACTTCTGTATCGCATTCCTCAACAAGAAATAGAGAAAGTACATACAGCCTTCTGGGGAGCTTGGTGTAAACCATAGAGAGCTTTCACTACTTTGTAGACCTTCTTAGGATACTTAGGATCTATAAAACCTGGAGGTTGAGACACATAGACCTCCTCATCAATTTTGCCATACAGGAAGGCACTTTTCACATCCATTTGATAGACTATGAATCCCGTAAGAAGCAAAGGCTAAAAAGATCCTAATGGCTTCAATCCTAGCCACAGGAGCAAAAACCTCATCATAATCTATCCCTTCCTCTTGGCCTATGTCCCTGAGCAACTAACCTTGCCTTATTTCTAACCACAACTCCTCTCTCATCCTTCTTATTTTCTGTAAACCCATTTTGTTCTAATTGCCTTCTTCCCATAAGGCAAATTTACAAGAATCCAAACTTTCTGAATCTTGAATTGCAGCAGTTCTTCTTGCATAGCATCAACCCAACTTTCATCTTCAAGTGCTTCAGAGATCTTCTTGGGTTCATTTTGAGACAAGAAACAAGCAAATAAACAATGCTGGAAGTCCTTATGATTATTTCTTCTCTGCTTTTGAATATAACTTACAAAAGCATGGGCTCCAGAACTTTTGGTCACTTTGCTCCTTGTTTGAACTGCTGATTTTGGATCTCCAAGAATGAGAGTTGAAGGATGAATGGAGTTAATCCTTGATGTAGGAATAGGACTAACATTCATAATAGTTTCTAAATTTGTGAAGTCAGCCACTGCACCCTCATCATCATAGGATGCATGGGTAAAAATACCATCAGTAGGATTGTTATAAATTTCCTCTAGAGCAGGTATTTCTGAATCATCTTAGTCAGCAATGGTTAGTTTAGTGAAGGACGGTCCACCATAAGGACTGGCAGTACTAACTGGTGTGCTAGCAATATTAACTATGTTAGTACTGCTAGCTTTAGCAGCTCCTGCTTGAAGAAGCAAATCCTCAGTTTCTTGGGTAAACTCCTTCCTGAGAGCTTTAGCTGCATCATTAGCATCCTGTTCTTGCCTTTTAAGTCTTTCAAGCTCATCCAAAAAGACTTGATCCTCCTTATCTACTTGCTGGAAATCAGGATGCTTGGTAGGTTCTTCACCTGCATTATTTGCTTTTGAGCTCTTGACTGTTGAAATATAAAAAGACCATATTGGCAGTACAAAGTAGTCCTGAGCAGATTCAGCTTCTATTTCAGAATCACCTGTATCAACATTATCTTTTGTACCTGCATTTTGATTAACTTCTTGTGGACCTGCATGTTTGTTAGCTTGATTCTCTGATCTCAACAGTTGATAATTCATTGAAAGCTGTTAATTAATCAAGATCAAACAGCCAAGTGGGTCCTTTCCTGCAACATTTTTGGTATTAATTCGCTAAAAAGGTTTGGTGCAGGTTTTCTTCAACTCTCTTGGTTTCTAAATTGTATACCCTAAAAGCCTTGCTTTGTAGAGAATACCCAACTAAAAAACCCTTCATCTGATTTCCCATCAAACTTGCCCAGGTGGTCAATGGGAATTCAAAATGTCACATGGCACCCCAGCAAGGTCTTATGTAGCCTTAGATTGGTATTTTACCAGTTATAAGTTCATAAGGTGTCTTATTTTGAGGCTTGGTCACTAATACCATATTAAGGACATAACAAGCAGTACTAACTGCTTTAGCCCAAAAAGTGTTAGGTAAAAATGAATCTGCTAGCATAGTTATAGTTCTAGCAGCCTCAATAAGGCTCATGTTCTTTCTTTTAGCAACTTCATTTTGTTGTGGAGTTCTGGCATTACTGTATTCCCTCTTGATCCCTTTTGACTCACAAATTCCATAAACTCCCTTTGCCTCCTTAAATTTGTAACCATATCACATCTAATAGTTTTAACTTTTTGATTTAATTGGTTCTCAATTTGTCTTATAAAGTCCTTAAGGATTCCCTAGTTTCCAACCTTAGTTCTTAAGAAGAACACCCAACTAAACCTGCTAAATCATTAGTGATAACCATGCAATAAGTCTTATGGTTTAAGCTCCTTACAGATGTAGGTCCAAATAAATCCATATGCAAAAGCTGTAAGGTCTGACTAATAGAGCTCACTGATTTGGCCTTACAGGAGGCCTTGTGTTGCTTTCCTTTTTGACAAGCAACACAAGTGTGGTCATTTTGAAAAATCTTTGAAGGTAAACCTCGTACAAGATTTCCTTTCACAAGTTTGTTTAAGTTTTTAAAGTTAACATGACCCAACCTCCTATGCCATTTGTTAGATTCATCAATTGTGGCCTTTGCAATCAAACAAGCTAAACCTCCAGAAGGAACAATGTTCTCTAAATTGAAACTGTACATATTGTTTTGTCTGGGGATTCTAAGTAATACTTGATTTTCATCAGGTAACTTAAATTCAGGAGACAAAACAAGACATTCAGTGTCAGTGAAAAGAACCTTGTTCTTCTTGTCACACATCTGTGACACAGAAAAGAGATTAAAATGTTGTAGTTCTTTCACAAAGCACACATCCTCAAAATCTAACTTTCCTGTTTTTATTTTACCTTTACCAGTTATGTAACCTTTACTTCCTCCAAAAGCAACAGGGCCACCATTAAAGTCTTGATATTCAGCAAGGTAGGTCTTGTTTCCAGTCATGTGCTTGGAACATCCACTATCAATAATCCCTTATGTTTTTTAAAGCTCTGTGTGGATAATCCGCATACATCAAAATAAAAGAGATTAGATTCTCTTAGGGACCCAAGCCTGTTTGGGCTTGAGTCTGCCTAGTGGATCTTTGAAAGTAGCACAATCTCTAGGTCTTGATCCACCATTGTATTTGGAGATTTTGTGCCAGTAATGTCTTTTTGGTCTCCAATTACAACCTGCTGAGGGCTTAACAGCAGTTTCCCTTTTTCCCCCAACAGCACTAACTGCATTTACCTCAGCAGTATTAACCTTTTGTTTTGTAAAATTTGTTCTAGGTGATGTTGTGTTATTAAAAGGCCTTATAAATGGTGAATGAGTTTTATGAAAAACAGTTTTTGGTCTAACTCTATTCACAAAAGGTTTAACAGTACTAATTTTCCTGGCAGCATTAGTTAGTACTGCCTGACTTTTAAAATTATGTCTAGCAGTACTAACATTGTTAGTACCGCTAGCTCTAGCAGTACTAACTGGAATTTTGCCAGTTTTAGTTAGTACTGCTCTAGGAACAAATTGGTTCTTATGATTCACTCTTTGCACATTGTTCCAAACTGGTTTACTCTCCCTTTGAACATTATCCTTGCCCTTCTTTTTGTTTAGATCAACCTGCTTAGCCATCCTTTTCTCATGAAAATCACAATCTCTGATAAGATGACTAAGACTTCCACATACAAAACATGCTTTTGTAGTAAACCTATATCCCAGCCCTTTCTTATGAATTTTAGGATTTTCCTATGTGAATTGATTCTTAACAGTTTCCCTAGGAGTTTTTACTTGCTTGTCAGCAAAACTAGGTTGTTCCTGTTCTTTTGTAGGTTTAGACACACAATAATCATCACTATCTGACTCATACTCCTCAATGATAGGAGCATCAGTCCAGACTTTCGGTTGAGATCCTACATTAGGTTCATTAACAACTGGTTCAGACACAATTTCAGGTGTTTCTACACTAATGTTGGATTCACATGTATCAAAGTCACTTGTTTGGGTTTCAGATTCACTAGGTTGAGACTGTTTTGGACCATATGTAAATTGTGAGTAATCAATTTCAATATTAGGTCCAAGATGCATATAATTCCTATCATGGGTGGGGGGGGGGGGGGGTACAACATGCATTCCTTCTGCTGTAACAAACCTATCATACAAAGGTTGATTTTCTAAATCACTTTCCTTATTCATAAACACACTTTGTAAAACTTCATTTTCATAGCTCAAAATGCCATCATATCTGTGATCCCCATACCCAAGTCCAAATTTATCATTAGCACTCATCTGACTATTTTGCAAAAGACTAAGATTTTTAGAAGAGTTGTGCCATTTTTCTACTTTAGCTTTTAAATCTTCTTTTTCTTTTTCAGCTTCTGCCAATAGTTTCTTATGTATGTAAGGACATCTGTTTTATCATCTAAGTCTATTTTCATAAACCTTATCTTTTTCTCATACCAAAGTTGACCTTGTTGATGAGCAACCAATTGTGTTCCAACTTTCTTTAATGCTTGAGTATATGCCTTAATTTCTATGCTTGCATCACTAAGTTGTGCTATTTGTTCATCATACAGTTTTTTAAGTTTTATTAATATGATTACACATTCAATTAGAACAAGATTGTACTCTGTGTCTGACCTGAACTGTTGCAAGCCATCAAAGCATAATCATCCCTCTTCTTCTGAGTGACTAGTCCAATCAACACCTTCTCCATCAATAGTCACCAGAGCTTTAGAGTCCTCCTGTTTACCAGATCTTCTCCCATTCTCTTACCTTATTCCTAGAGTTCAAGCATCTCTCCCTCCTCCTATTATCTTGATTTCCCTTGATTCTACACTCTCTAGCAAAATGCCCTGTCTTGTGGCAATTGTAGCATTCAACTTTGGTTTTATCAAAACCAACTGGTTCCTTTGCATCAAATTGTAGCTTTCTACCAGTCTTTTTGTAGAACTTTTTCATTCTCATCGAAATCATGGCCACCTGCCATTTCAAGTCCATTTCTTCTAAGTCATATTCATCAAGCTGTTCCAAGTCCTCATGATCCAGTTGAGGGCAACTTGATTGATTAGCAAGTAAGGAGTATGATGAAGTTTGTTCATACTGTGAGTTTTGACCAGAAGGATTAGAAACACTATAAGCGGTACTAACATCATTAGTACTGCTGGTGTTCTCAGAGACAAATGCTACATTTTGCGTGCTAGAGGATGATGCAGTAGAGCCTTTTACATCATTCTCAAAGACTCTTAGATTATTATACAGATCATCAAAGCTGAGACTGTCCACTCCTGGTTTGGTCCTCATAATTAAGGAAACTTGAGACCAGGCAGAAGGTAGAGATCTAAGGAATTTCTGATTTGCATCCTCAGTGGATACACCTGCTCCATGAATCTCTAATTGACTCAGAAGACTTTGGAACCTGTCATAGCCTTTATGAAGCCCTTCTGAGTTTGATACAGAGAATCCTTCAAACTGTTGCTTTAAGATATACTTCTGCATCTTCTTTGATTCGTCATTTCCACCAAATCTGGATTTGATGGCATCCCACATCTCTTTTGCATCAGTCATCTTATGAAATTTAGCAAGATAATCTTCTGGTAGAGCCATAAGCAAAGTGGTCCTTGCTTTTATTTCTCTTTCTCTGGCTACAATTTCTTCTGCAGTTCTTGGAGGCAGAACCTTGGTTTGTCCTTGTGTATCTATGGTGATTGATACAGGAGCATTTCCATTTTGTATAACCTCCCAGATAGGATAGTCTGTATGGGCTAAATAATGTTTCATTTTCATGGCCTATATGTCATATTCTCCCTTTTTGAGAATAGGAAGTTTAATGGTTGAAACTGTGTGAGGAGTTTGTTGTGTTGGTGTTTGTGATGATGATGGTAGAGGTGGTGGTGGTGGTGGAATTTCATCTTGTGATCCAGACATGTTTAGTTTTGTAGTATGGAGATGTATAACTGGTTTTGTTTGTTCTTCTTACTCAGAGTTTCTCACAGGCCCTGATACCACTTGTGAGTCCCTAACTGAATAGATCTTTGTAGCCTACTAAGGGTGATAGCCAACTTGTATAAATACAGTTTGACTATATAGAAACACTAACTATGAATACTATGTGCTAATGCGGAATCTTAACACAAGTACTAAGAAGAACAATGAAAAACTAAATAATGATTTCTATTAATCTTCTTTGAGTGATTATAGATTACTAACTATGAGATATGATTGTATGAGATATATATTGAACTCCTGTCTCTAACTATGTCATGAGGGATCCTTTTATATACCAAGGATAAACCCTAACAGGCTTACAAAACGCGTAAAAGTTAATACATATCTTTTCCTAGAATATCTCATACATATCTCTTAAACGGTACTAACTAATTTCTACTAACATTTCAGGTACAAAAGAAGATGCTAATCAAGCTGTAAAGGATAATGTATCCTCTAAGATTCATTGCTCTGCCAAATTGGTTTCATGATGCTCATATGGAAACCTCCAATGATTATGTGAGGAACAGTGAAGCAACTGATGATCCTCAAAAGGAGCAAGATAGTACTGCTGATGTATCTAAAAGTAGTGGAAACACCAATCCCACTACTAGCTCAAAAGACTCCTTAGCTGATCAAGTGGAGCCTATTTTATCACCAACAGTGGAATCTGAAGTTCCCACTATTAGTTCACCAGTACCAATTGTTAGTACAAATGTCTTGGATAGTGAGTCACATGAGCTTCTTGCAAGCCCAACAGTGGAAACTACAGTTCCTACTGTTAGTACACCTATTCCAACTGGTAGCAAATCTATCCCTCCTATAACCTCAAGTCTTCCCAAGATCATTTCAAGAGGAGGTTCAAGCTACTCAGAGCCACTGGTATTAGGTAATGTGATGGGAGATTTCTTTAGGGATACAACTAATTCAACTAGTTTGACTAAAGTGAAAGCTGACATAAGCAACATGGAGACTGACATACAAGTCAGTCTAACCCCTACTCTCATAATTAAAGACCATCCAAAAAGTTAGATAATTGGTCCCATTGATACTCCTGTTCAAACTAGACATAAGGCTAAGAATGTAGAAGAACAAAGCTTCATAGCTACAATTCACCAAAAGACTAATCCTGATCTCCTACAGTATTGTCTATTTTCATGTTTCTTGTCTCAAGAAGAACCCAAGAAAATTGTTGATGCTCTCAAAGATGAAAGCTGGGTGGAAGCTATGCAAGAAGAGCTTCTATAATTTCAGATTCAAAGTGTTTGGGTCTTGGTTGACTGTCCTAAAGGGGTGAGGCCTATTAGACCAAAATGGGTCCTCAAAAACAAGAAAGATGAAAGGGGAATTGTAATTAGAAACAAGGCCAGGCTTGTGGCATAAGGGTATACTCAGGAAGAAGGAATTAATTGTGAAGAAGTCTTTGCACCAGTTGCAAGGACTGAGGCTATTAGATTGTTCTTAGCATATGCTTCATATATGGGATTTACAATATACCAAATGGATGTCAAAAGTACTTTTCTGTATAGGACTATTGATGAAGAGGTTTATGTGATGCAACCTCCTGGCTTCAGATAAAGTTTATAGGGTAGAGAAGGCTATGTATAGACTCCATCAAGCACCTAGAGCTTGGTATGGTACTCTGTCTAAATAATTATTGGCTAATGGCTTTCAAAGAGGTACCATTGATCAAACATTGTTCATCAGAAAGCACAAAGGAGAAATCTTGCTTGTACAAGTGTATGTAGATGACATTATCTTTGGATCATCAAATCCGAAATTATGCAGAGAATTTGAGGCCCTAATGCATGACAAATTCAAAATGAGTTCTATGGGTGAACTCACCTTCTTTCTTAGATTGCAAGTACTACAAAAGAATGATGGCATCTTCATTTCACAAGACAAATATGTTGGTGATATTCTCAAGAAGTTTAGGTACACAGATGTATGGACAACAAAGACTCCCATGGATAAGGAGATTCCTTGGGGCAAGGATGGACCTGGCAAAGATGTGGATCTTCACTTATTGTCACACCCCCATAAAATCACAACGCAGCGGAATACCACTTTGGGGTGCGACTTCATAGTATAAAGTACGAATTACAGAACTAGAGTACTTACACGACATGTTTTTCACTTTACACCCTTCAATACTCATTTGGACATTAACGGACGTGTCAGACTCGTTTTTCGGCCTTTCTCAAAATTCACGAGTCAAACTACCCGGAATACACATAAAACAATAATACCTTCCAAAAGGGATTATTAATCACAAAAAACCTCAAATCATCACATATCTCATAAAATCACCACCGTCAACACAGTACAAAATCTGAATAAACTGACAACAGTCAAATAGTCAAAGGACTATAAATGAAATATTCATAACACAAAAGGGCAAAGGTTACATTCTACCCCCCTTAAAAGAATTTTGTCTCGAAAATTCAACTACTAGCATCACTAAACAAATGCGGGTACTTCAATTTCATCTGATCTTCACGTTCCCACGTGAATTCAAGGCCACGTTTCGAATTTCACCGAACTTGACGATGGCAATCCTACTACGCTTCAACTTCTTAAACTCTCTTTCCAAAATTTCAACAGGCTCTTCTATAAAATTTATTTTAGCATCAACTCGAATCTCATCCAAAGGCACTTGCAGTGTTGGATCAGCCAAACACTTCTTAAGGTTTGACACGTGGAACATGTCATGAACACCACTCAATTCCTCAGGCAAATCTAACCGATAGGCCACAGGGCCTACTTTCTCAACAATCTCAAATGGTCAAACAAACCTAGGTGCTAACTTTCCTTTCTTCCCAAAGCGTACCACACCTTTCATATGCCCATTCTTTCCTCTCTTATTGGCAATGTGATTATTAACCCAAATTAATCCTTTGATTTCATCCTTATCTTCATCTTCATCTTCATCTTCATCTTCAAACCTTCATACATATAAACCTTTACCAAATAATCCTCAAATCTTATTCTCCATATGCTAACTCACATTCCCTTACACAATGTACTTCTTGATAAGATCAATAGTTACACATCAATAAGTACTAAATAAGCAAAAGAAATAAGCTAGAACAATGAGGAGGTTTAGAGAGAAATTTTTATTCAACCTCACACTTTTATAAAATGTTATAAACATTTTATAAACATTACAAAACATTTTCTACAATTAAAAGAAATGTTTTATTCAAAATAAACATTTTTAAATTCAAATTTTCGGACCTAAAACGGCTAGAAAAGCTCCAGAAAATTCCCCATACACAAAAGACAAACTGGGGAAGCCCCAGTCTAGGGCGGCCCCCTTAAATACACGGTCGGCCCCTTAAAATTAAAGGGACCGCCTACCTATTTAAGGGTATCAGCCCTAGGTAGACGCTCCCTCAGTTTGTCCTATAAATACTGGACTTTTCCCCACAATTTTCTCACCTTTTGCACTCATTCTTTCTGCCCAAAACAGCCCACATATCCTCTTTAAAAATCCTTTGATCATTTAATCACAAATCTTTGTTTCCAAGTGATCCAAGCTTAATTCCTCAAGTGCAAGAGAATAATACTTCTATCATCAAGTAAAGAAGTATTACACCTTTGTGTGTTGTTGCAATCTTATTGCATTCATATCATAACTTGTAAATCTTTTGTAAATCTTATATAGTTATGTAATTGCTAGATCTTGGCGATCTTTATAAGTATAGTTAGATCGTGGTGATGTTACCAAGTAGTGTTAGATAGTTGTGATATAAGTATTGTGGTGAAGTGAAGCCACAAAGTTGTGAAGAAGTCTTGAGGTTGTGAAGAAGTCGTGAAGTTGTGAAGTTGTGAAGAAGTCATGAAGTTGTAAAGTTGTGTTATGATAGATTAGTTCTAGCTAAGATTAGAACTCGACATTTAGCTTTGTGTCATAAATCAGTGTAAGCAACGTTGTGTACGGTTTTCTCCGCCATAAGGGAG
>BQNB010078034.1:719-30668 GCA_026074375.1 Tanacetum coccineum
GTCGTGGATTTTAGGGTTAACCCTCCTTTGATGTTGGACTGAAGGTTGGTAATCATCTTCTAAAAGGATTTTGTGTGAGCAAAACTCTGGATCTATGCCTCGGATATCAGAAAGTTTCCAAGCAATTGCTTGTTTTCGGTTTTTCAAAACATTAATGAGTGAGGTCTTTTCATCTAGGCTCAAATCTTTTGAAATTATGACTGGAAGCTTGTTATTTTCCTCTAAGAACGCATACTCGAGATGCGGAGGTAACTCTTTAAGTTCGACTTCGGGAAGTTCAACTTTTGGTTCATAAGAAGTAGCATATTCGACTGAAGACTTCTTTGGTTCGACAACTTTGAGATCTTTTTGAAGTTCTGGTAAGTAATCACCATGGTTTGGGTGAGGTAATGGATCATTGTTGAGAAGTGCCTCGAGAATGAGAATGTCACCCTCGGGATCGTAGTACGTTAACGTTGAAAAATGTGAAACTGGTTCATCATCGATTGATATGGAAAGATCGGGCTTCTTCAAAGAGTAGAAAATCGCTTTCATCAAACGGAGTAAGCATTGGAGATGAAGTAGAAACAATTGGATCGTAGTACGGAGAAGGATTGTTGTAAGCAACGGAATCAGAAAATCCAAGTACTTCTTGTGAGTATTCTTCACATGTGACATCGATTAGATCAACTTTCTTCAACGATTCGAGATTGTTGTATGAAATGGAAGGTGCATCACCACATTTAAGGGTTAATGATTGATCATCATTCCTAAGAGTAATCTCTCCTTCGTAAACATCGATTAAAGCATGAGCCGTCCTAAGAAAGGGTCGCCCGAGTATCAATGGTACTCGAGGATCGGCTATAAAATCAAGAACAACGAAATCGGCGGGAAAGTAAAACTTCCCTACTTTGACAAAAACATTTTCAGCTACACCGGTTGGTTTGGAAATTGTACGGTCGGCTAATTCTAATACCATTTTTGTTTCAGTTAGGCCCGGGAGTTGAAGCTTTTTCCAAATGGATAAAGGCATGAGATTGATACTAGCACCTAAATCGGCAAGGGCTAAGTAACTATCGAACTCTGAAAAATCACATGGAATGAGAAATCGACCGGGGTCACCTAGCTTTTCTGGAAGCTTTTTAAGGACAACCGCACTACAATTTTCATTCAACGGTGTTTTGGTTAACTCAATTAACTTGTCTTTGTTATTAAGCATCGATTAGATCAACCTTCTTCAATGATTCGAGATTGTTGTAGGAAATGGAAGGTGCATCACTACATTTAAGGGTTAACGATTGATCAACTTGCCTTAGAGTATAAACATCTTTTTGAACATCGGAGCAAACTTTGGCATATGAATGAGAGCATCCGCGAAACTTAGCTCAAAGTGAAGATTACGGAAGATTTCCATAAACTTTGAAGCTAGGATATCATCCTTTTCACGAATCTTTTGTTTGTTGAGTCTCGATGGGTAAGGCAAATTAGGTTTGGCTTTGTTGGCAACGAAAGAAGGCTCTTTGATTGGCTCTTTGTCTTTGGTTTGTTCATGGATCAATGGAGAAGGTTGGATGTCTTCGGTGCTTGGTAGCTCCGTATCCTTTGTCACCTCACTTTCCTTTTCCACCACCGGCGGTGGAATCGGAGGTCCATCGTATGAAACACCACTACGAGTTGTAATTGCCTTGGCTTCGTTCCTTGGGTTTGGAATGGTATTGCTTGGTAAAGAACTTGAAGTTTGGTTGGTATTGCCTAAATCATCAAACTTGGTGCAAAGGCTTGTTAACAAACTTGTAACATTTGCCATTTGATTTTGCAAACCTTGATTTTGATTTTGCACATTCTTTAATACTGCATCGTTTGCTTTGACGTAGCTTTCAAAATCTGTTTTCAAAACACTATTTGTTGGAGGTTGGTAAGGTAAAACTTGATTGGTTGGTGTTTGGTATGGTGGAGCTTGATAAACTTGATTTTGGTTGTTTGGACGGTTTTGATTAAAGTTTCCTCCACGGTTTTGGTTGAAGTTAGAATTGGTTCCTTGATAACGGTTTTGGTTGGTTTGGACATTCGGTTGATTGAAACCCGGTGGTTTCATTTGACTTGCCAAATTGGAAGGTTGGTTTCTTTGGAGAAAATTTCCAACAGCTGCGGTTTGTTGAAATTGTTGGATGTTGTCTTGAAAAACGGGAAAATCGTTTCCACCTCGAGTTAACGGACAATGATTAAAATGGTGATTTGATCCACAAGTGACACAAACTTCCTCAACTGCTTTGACTGGTGCAGGAGTAACAACTAAAGCTTTCATTTGATTCATCATTTGGTTCATCTTGATGGTCATCTTATCCTCGAGAGAAGCGGCTATTTGTTGCATATCGAAAGAATTATTAGAAGATGAAGAATTAGAAAGAGGAGCATCCGTACTCACTCTTGAATCATTAGCACGACTTCTGGAGTAACGAACTTTTGACTTGCTTTCAATAATTGCTAACCTATTGAGGCATCTTAAATAAGAAAATTGCTCTGCGCAGATTCCTAAGGGAATCTTGAATCGTTGGAATTCAAAGATTTGTAAAAGTATCGAGTTGGTGGAGTTCCGAGATAAAGCATGGGTGAGGACATTGAGAGGAGTCCTTTAAAACGTTCCAGCTGCGTTAAAGGCTTCGTTGGGTTTTTGATAATAGTTACATGATCTCTTCGTTAGTAAGTGGTGTTGAAGGTGGAAGTATTGGTTTATGAAATTTTGAAACAAGGTCGTCCCATGTAGACAGTGATCTGGAGGTTTCCTTGTCTACAATCTCGGGCTTCACCGTCTAGAGAAAATGGGGAAAAGCAAAGCTTAACGAAGTTGTTCGGGAACTTTGGATGTCTAAACGTTGATGTGACTTATTAAAAATCGAAGGTGATTGTGAGGGTCTTGTCTACCCGTAAATTTATTACTATGCACAAGATTGATTAAAGTGTTCTAGAGCTCGAAATTGTTAGCATTGATTTGTGGAATAACTATAGCATCTTCATAACCCTCGATAGGTGCTTGTAACATTTGGGCCATTGTTCGATTGTCGGCCATTGGAACAACGTTTTGTTCAACAATTGGATCAACCGGAAGATTTTGGAGTCTTGAGCATTGCGAACGAGTGCGAATAAAAAGAATAAACTACAATTAAAAAGCAAATTTACACTACAATTTAATTTTCTTCTTCTCTTTTTTTGTATCAATAATTTTAACGGTTTACACGAATGAGACTTAACAAATAATCCACTACTTACGGTAGTCTTGAAAATTTCTTTTCAAGGTGAGCCGTGCTTGGTAGAGACACAAAAGGCAAAGTGTTAAATCTTTGATTACTAGTGGGAACAATTGCAAGTTCACCGGAAATTGAAATGATAATATCTCAATAGAAGATATTATTTGTTGGTGTTCGATTACCAACTTTGTTTATTTTATTTCTTTTTAAAGGACAAATTTTTTATGTTTTTGATTTTTTTTATATATATATATATATATTTTTTATCTTTTACTTATACTAAAAAGAAAAGGAAAATATTTTTTACTTTTTATATTTATTGATTTTTTTTTTCTTTTTTAAAAGACAAGAATGAAACTTTCGAGGACGAAAGGATCTTCAAACCAAATCAACAAACACAAAACGTAGGAATCGTAAACACTAGTCCCCGGCAACGGCGCCAAAAACTGATTGCAGTTTTACGTACATATAAAATATATATATAAAATATAATATTTTAAAAGAGAAATTAAGAAGATTACCAAGTTTCCCTTGATAAAATTCACTCTCAAAAATATATATAATATAATATAATATACGTATGTTTAACCGGGCAAGTATGATCTCCCGGGTCGTTTCCCCAACGACTAGTGAAATTGAAACCACGTTTACGTTCGGATCCTGATTTGAATGGAACAAAGATATTTTGGATAAGCTATTACTACGAAATTAAGGAGCAACAAATAATGACAATTAAACAAGTAGACAAATTTTAAATCCCTAAAAATGTAAACTAAAGTTTTGACTAATAAAGAAAATTGCTGAAATACTATTAAAATAAAGCCCTAATTTTTTATCTTTTTATAAAAGTTTAATTGAATAATTAAAACTTTAACCCTAATTATTAATTAAAAATAAATAACTAATTAAAAACTTAACTATGGATAATGATGCAAAAAAGGAAAAGGACTAGGGAAAAAACACTTACTGAGGGGAACTACTGCAAACAATAAGATCGAAAATGTTTGGTACATATCTAACCCTGAGATTCTACCACCAGATACAAGCTAAGGCCCGAATTAAGGTGAAATTTGAAAAGTGCTTAAAATGAAAAACTCAAAGAAGCAAAGTTAAAAAGGAAGCTAGTGGGAACAACTTTAATGAAGAGACTTATATCTAAAAATCACTAATAAGCTCAATAAGAGCTTATTAAGCAGCTGACCTCAGAAAGTAGGGATTAACCCTTGGTTTTAGAAAATGAGCTGTAAAAAACTTAATACTAGATAAAAATGCAAAAGGAAAGAAGTTCTAAAGAGCTTATGATGTTATTAATCTATAAATGAAACAGAAATTAATAGCTGTTAATCTTTTATTCTAAAGAAATTGATCAAAGAACTAGCCTAAACTCAGGAACATAAAGCAAGTAACTTCAAATCCAGTAAGCTAGAAACTGTAATAAGCTTAAACTTAGACTCGAACTTAAAGAACTTACAATCTACTTATCATCAGTCTAATTAGCTATAAACTCTAGACTTAAAGGTGATTTAAACAAATTTAGACTCGGCTTAAGTTCTACTGTTTTGGAATTTTTAGGTTTTTTTATGACTTTTGAAGCTATTAAATAAGGAAATAAGCTAGAACTGCAAATTAAAGACTTAAATGTATTAAGCTATATGAAACACTTAAATTCATGGCTGGAATTTGATAAGCTAAATCCTAAAATTACTTATCTAATTGAGGCTGAGAACACAGCAGTACTAACTAAGGTTAGTACTGGTAGTATAAAAGTTCAGCAGTACTTTCAAGTTGAAGTACTGCTGATGCAATTTGATTTTTAAGAATAAAATTAAGCTATGAAATAAGCTAAATAATGAAAACTAAAACTAACTTCATAATAAGCTAAAACTAAACCAAAATCTAAACTAACAGTATTAACTTATGAGAGCAGTACTAACTTTGGAAGTTAGTACTGGTAGTGCAAAGGTTTAGCAGTACTAACTTTGGTTAGTACTGTTAGTGCAATTTTGAGAATGCACTAAACCAAACACTCCTTTGTCATTATGACAGAGTTGAGAAAAGCTTTTTAAGAGAAATCTAATGAACAAGTACTAAATACCAGATAAAAACTAGCTTAAAACAAACTTATCAAACATGATTAAACAACTGAATAAGCAAAATTCTAAGATCTTAACTAATTAAACTAATATTTTTGGATTTTATGAGTTTTTATGACAGAATTTGATAACTAAAGATCTATAACTATTTAAGCAAAAACAGATGAAGACAAACAACTAATAAGTACTAGAAGAGACATTTAAACACTAATAAGCAAGAGAATAAGCAATATTAAACTAAAACTAAGCAATTTAAACTGAATTTAGAAGAGAATGAAAAAGAGAAACTTACTTGATCCTTTAGCTAAACAAAAGGAACCAATAAAGGCAGCTACAAGCTCCTTAGCTTATGAATAAGCTAGAGTCATTAAGTCCTTGGAACTCTTCCAATGTAAAGATCCCCTTCAAAAGGCTCAAATACAAATAGGATCCAATAATAGGTTTAACTGATTTTAGGTTTAGATAAGATTAATATCGAATTCAAACAGCTCTATTTCAGCTTATAGACTGAAAGAGTTAATATGAGCTTATTGAGATAATTTTGGCTTATAAAGAGAGCTTATGACTTAAAAGAGGCTTAGGAACCAAAATTTAAAAATAAAATGGAATTTCATTAATTGAATAAGCTGATTACAATACTTGAAAAAGGAAATTACATTTAAGAAATAAAATATGAATTATATAAAAACTAGATTCAAAAGAAAACTAAAAATCGGATAAAAGCTAGATAAAAAAACGTAAAAAAACTAGGATGCTGTGTGTGTGAGAAGTGAGGTCTTTTTATGGGCCAAGCTGAGCTTTAGACTTTGCTTGCTCTCCAAACCTTCAATCTCTGCCATTCCTTTCTTCAATCATATTGTTCTATGTTGTGGACGTGGATCAATTTGTGGATATCTGAGATTGCCAGGCTGGCATTCTTATGTTGTGGTTTGTGTTAGTTGTGTGAGTAATTAGCACAAAAAAACCACCACTATTTGTGCTTCTTTCATTGATTACGTGGCCTTTGAGCTTGAGCTAGGATAAGTATCCCCTTGATTAGACTAAATTATCCCTGCCATCTTGTAAGAGAGACCTTGAATTGTCTTCCGTACCCTTTAATTTTCATTTGCCCTTTGTTTTACCATGGGGGTGAAAACGGAGGAGACGATGAATAGTAAAAGGATTTGCGCCTATTTTCAGAAGTTTAAAACTGTTGATCTTTTGGAACAGGAATTTTTGCCCCCCCCCAAAAGTTTGTCCTTGCTTTCTTTTCTATCTCTCAAGTCATAAATAACTTCGCGAAATGCAGATGGCCCTTGGAGATGAAAATGGCTAAGCTTTGGATCCTTTGGCCTTTTTGATCTTTGATTTGTGTCGGTGTTAGCTCGCTTTTGACTGTTTTCTTGTGATTTTGACTTATCCATTATCTGCATAACAAAACACATAATACAAGAATATCTTTTCATTTTTGGTCTGTTTTGGGTTTAATTGGGCTATTTTAGGTACAAACGGATATGTGTATTTTACACTTATCACTTTTACTCACCCAGTTGGGTGTCGAAAGTCTTTTCCTTTCCCTTCTTTATGCCCTTTACCAAATGTGCAAGCTGTTTTGATTTCACAGCTTCTTTTATCTGATGTCGTAAAACCCCCAAAAACCCCCAAACCCCAACCCCACCCCACCCCGCCCGGGCACTGGTTGGTTTCGTAGCCCATGATCTGCGTGAAGTGCAATACTTGGACATGTCTATGATCGTCTGTTACCGACATCGAGGGGGGTTCGAAAGCCTTTGCAGCTTGTTCTGGTGCTATAATTTCTTGAGACTCTTCACCATTTGAGGAGACTTATGATTGGGACCCCTTGTACAGATGAGAACCTAACCGATTCTTCTGCTTCCCCTTTCTTATGATCCTGAGAAATTTTTGTGAACTTATTGGAGCCTCTTGTTTGTCATTAGGAGCTCCGTTGGTAGCGACATCCTTTTCTTCGATCCAAGTGGAAGTCTTCTCCATCAAACCCTTATAAGTTGTGGGCACATCGGTGGAGAGAAACTCCACAAGACTTCTTGTTCTTAACCCATGGACAAACCATGAAATATGATGTTCTTTAGGCAACCCTAAGATTTGTAATGTATCATTGGTATACCTAGTAATGAAAGCTCTAGTACTCTCACCTTCCCTCTGTTTGATGTTTTTAATTTACACAGCAAATGGGTCTTTGAGGATATTCAATTATAGTCCTATTTATAGCATCATTTATCCTATGTAATTGACCCATTTTGTATGATTATTGCAAAGAATTATTACTTAATCGTTTGTATTTGAGAATTGTTGTAATTATGGAGTACTTGGTGAAACTTTACTAAAAGACATGCATTTTGGAGCTTAAACAAAGATATTTTGAAGATTAATGTTCTGACAACCAATACGCCGTATCCATCAGGAAGGATACGGCGTTCTGTGGCCCCCCGGTGTGCATGCACTCACAAGACCACGAAGTGAACAAAATCAATACGCTGTAACCAAAGAAGACCAATACGCCGTATAGAGATATAGTATGTGGACTATTCTAAAAGATATCAAATGGTCCTACTCCAAGAAACCCCTAATACGCCTATCCAAGACATTGGGATATGCGCATATCAAAACCGACTCCAGAATCTAAACTAGAAAACTCCAAAAAAAAGTTTTTAAGATGCTAATTTCATATTCTCGATACCTAAAACCACAAAAGTTGATTTTCAGTGAAGAAAAAGCGCAGAAAGAGGTCTTGCACGCGATTAATCCATAGGAGACAACGTGCTACTTTATTATACTTTTTGGTAATTGTTAGTTTTTGGTATCATCGCTTAACTCGGTTAGTTACCTTTGGCTAAGCCATTACTCTTGTATTAATTATGATGTTTGAAGGCTAATACCTTCGGGTATTAGCCATTATTATGAAGATCTGAATGTTTGGTTTTGTTTATATCTCGATTGCTTAATTTATCGTTGTATGCTTGTTTATGTTTATCAGTTTATACTTGTTTATGTGCTTTAATATGCGACCTATCATTCAACTGGATCTAGTGATACAGACCAAGTAATCTAGATGCCGGGATAGCTCTCCATATAGTGATTAATACATCTAGACCAATAGGATCACGATTAACAACCTATCTTTGCCTTTAGATTATGAGCTTAGTTAGACCGGTAGGTGACCCTTAGGATCAACGAGTACGTTCTAATTAATTGGTAAAGATTTGGTTAGTGGACTACTAGTGTATAAATCGCCGTTAAGCAGTAAGTGGGTAAAGTCTCTATGAGCTAGGGTTTAACAAGATCACCATTGCTTTAATCCCTAAGATGAATTATAATCAATATAAATAAGGATGCTTTATGCGGATGCTTTAATTGTGACAGAATTAATGTGTCTAGGTCTTAGGAAGAAGTCCCGCCTAAGTCTAAGAATGATATACCACCTCGAGATAAGTAATCATTTCCCCGTTGCATTGATAAAAAAACCATACTTTCTAATTGGATTAATAGGCTAATACCGTTTTCTATTATAAGGCTTGACCGCTCTTTTATCTTTTGTTAATTTGCTTGCGTGGTTTAAAGTGTCTTGAATTGATTATAGTCACCACCAAACCCGTGTCAGTCTCTCAGACTGATAAAACCCCATTTTAACCTGTTAGAATTAGGATTAGCACTAACATAGGATTAACATAGGTTTGACTTAGATTAGAATTAACTTAGATTAGTAAACCAAAGTATTAATAAATTGAAAGATTTAACCTCGCTTCAAGTGTTCGACACCCTACTTACCACGAATCTACCACCGACCGGGTACACTGCCCGTTAAAGTGTTATTTTTGGTTAAGTCGGCAAAATATAAATTTAAAACTTAAAACGTCACGCCCCCGGACAAGTGTTTCCGTCCAGGCCCCATTTGGGGGTGTGACAACCACACAACGACACATCAAATTTTTGGCACTGCTGCCAGGGAGTGCAAATTAATCTTAATTTTTATTTTATATTTTTGTTTTAGTGTTAATTAAATTAGTGTATATTCTGTATATTATGTATAATTGTTAGTTTGCTTGTATATTTGTGTGTTTAATTTAATCGTTTTTCTAATACACTATTCTGGTCGATAACTCGATACGGCGTATCCACTACCATTAGATACGGCGTATCCAACTTTCTGTCCAATACAGCGTATTCACTCAAAAGATTAATACGGCGTATTCACTTCAATTGAATACGGCGTATCGATCATCTGAAACAAAATCAAAACCTAAATTTTCATATTTGATTTTCGTGGTAAACTTTTTTCTATCTTTCTTCAGAGCAAATCATGTTGATATTTTCACCTTTGTTACAGATAATACTTATCAGAGCTAGTTGATTGAAGAAGATATGGCAGACATGAAAACGGAATCAACTATGAAAGAATTCACGACTAATGACCAAGATGATTACTATTCAGGGATTACATGCATTACGGTTAATGGAAAGAACGCCTATGAGCTAAAAGGAAAATTCCTTGATGATTTGCACAATTATGCATTTGATGGAAGCAATGGAGAAGACGCAGTCAAGCATATCGAATACTTCCTCAGAATTGTTGACCCAATTGATTTACCCAATGTAAATCATGATAAGCTTCGAGTTGTTGTCTTTCCAATCTCATTAGTTGGTGGAGCTAGGAGATGGTTTGATAAGATTAAAGAATCAATTGATAGTTGGGTCGATTTAACTGCCAAATTCTTTGAAATACTACCGCCTTCTCGCACTGGCAAAACTATATGCACAATGATTAAATAGGACCTTACTAACCACAAGTTTGAAAATTGGTTGCCTCAAAGTTTATGAACTATAAGACATGGATATATTTACTTAAAGGAGCTTTGTGGATTATTAGTGTAAATAGAAGTGACGAAATTGAGCCACGGGTGATGAATCTTCCGATTTTAAGGAAACTAACCACGGATAATGAACAGAAACCGGTTGGGATTAATTTTTAGGATTGATACGAACTTGTTTAATTTATGAAACGAGACTGTGCAAAGTATTCATGAGTTTCAATTACCTACTAAGATAGATCCTGATTATTTTACGAAAGACATTAAAAGGGTTCAAAACTTATGAAGAATTTTAAGGACGATTGGATTATGAATGGAACAAAGGAGTACCTTGGGTAGACGATTGAGACCTTGAACTGACACATGGAGTATGGAAAGAAACGAAAACCAGTAAAACATACTTGCAGCTTTCAAAATTAACTATAATAATAGATGTCAGAATGGCCAAAATGTGGCTTAGAGGAATGATGGTTTCTGTAAATGGTATGAAATTTACTAGAACTTACATTATTAGAAAACACACTCCGTTACAAGATTTAGCATGGTACGATGCTTTAAAGGATAGCGAGCTAAAAGAGAAGCTTTTAAAAAATAAGGCTATCATAGAGGGGATTAATCAATGATGACAATGTGATGAGTCACATTACAAAAGAAAAGAAACGATTGAAACGTCTATGATGATACAAACCATGATCATGAACATGAGATAGGCTCATGAAGCTGATGAAAGAGAAGAGTTATGTGAAATTCATTAAGCTGCCGGTTTGCTCTATAAGAAGATTCGAGATGATCAATAATTACTTGGACCCCAGATGAAGAATATATTGCTATAAGAGATGGTGAATATGATGTTTGAAAGAACGGAAGATTGGATGTTGGGATCTCAGATTTGATGATTACAAAATACATATGCATAAATAAAGAGAATGAAACAAACTAGGGATTAATATGACACTTTGGTATCTCACATATGGAAGAATTAAAAAGCTGAAAGATTCCATGAAGATAGGCATTGAAAAGTCAAAGAATCATCAAAGATAAAGGAAGGTTTTAATTTGTTTTAATTAGATTCCTAATATAATTAATTAGATTCCTTTGTAAGCCTAATATCCCTCTATATAAGGGTTTTAGGTGAAAATAGTGTTAGTATCAATCAATGTTAGATTCTCATCCAATGAGAGTCTTTAGTTAGTCTTTTAGTTTGTTTATAGTTAGTTATCTAGATAGCATAGTCGACTGATTAAAGCGGAAAGTTAATAGTTTATTAGTATGAATAAAGAAAACCTTGTGATAACATTGATGTTCTTATTTGTTATTCCGGATTGTGCTTCTAGCATATGGGCGTGCTTGTTTGACGTGTTTGTGTGAGCACTCGTAGAGGTGTCAGTTTAGACACTAGTTTCGTTCACTTGGTTTCTTTGATTTGCTGGTGACTACGAGGGTATGTTCCTATTTAATTTACATGTCCTTTAAATGTGTTTTATGTGTATGTTAATTATTGTACTAGACTAGATCTATCCGCTGCGTACTCGTTAGAGTTAATGGTTAACTTGATTGTTAAATTCCAACACTTAGTTGTACAACAGGTGCAGCGCTGCAACTACAACGTGAGCTCCAATGGCGTGAGGTACTTCACAAACACTCTATCTCAAAATAATTGTCCACAAGGAGAAAATATACAGTTCAAGGAAAGGGTAGATATGGACACTAAATTAACTATACATCTTCATCTAAAAGAAGATTGTTAGTTTGGGACATTTAGGATAGTTAGGTTATTTATAATTTTGGGACAGAGGGGCACAAGTTTCTGTATAATCATACTGCTGTTTTGCTATCAGGTTGCATTAAGTATATAATACTTGATGACGTATACTAGGTGTACCAAGCCTCTAGACTTGGGCCACATTATTACTCGGGCTTTTGGGCCCAACATGTCAATAACGGGCCATAGTAAAACCCAATCTCGCGTGGGCCACGGCCCGAACCCAGCGATCCGTCCGCGGATCCAGTTATAGACAATTCGTCCGCGGATCCACCTATAGGACGATCTATCCGCGGAAAACATCCGCATCCGTTCAACACGATTATCGTGGATCCTTGCCCGACAACGGACCCACTCTGGCCACTACTAAAGTAACCAAAGTACTAGGAAACCCTAGTACTAGACACCTATAAATAGGGATCACAATACACCCAAAAAGGTATACAATTATTCTTATTCTCTCTGACATATACTCAGACAATATGAATACTTACTCTCACGCCGGAGTCTAATCGTGGGGTCCGTCCCCACGGTAAGGCTAACGGTTTATGTTAGCTTTAATTATATTAAGTCAAACATGAATATTATCGGTCTTACAAAATCAAACTAGGTCTTGTATTGTAATAAGCTAGTCGGGTTCAACGGGCTTGGTTTGTAATCTAATATTGTCTATATTTCGGGCTTAAAGCCCAAGATATGCCAAGCCCGACCCATGTAGAAAGCCCATACGCCTACTAGTTGGCATTGGGTATAAATAGAACCCTCTCCACACATGGAGAGGGTGTTGGTTACCATTTCATCACTTGTGTGTGTGTGTGTGTAATCTTCCATCTCTCTAGTTTCTCTCTAATAAATCTTCCAACTTTTCTCTTATCTCTTTTCTACTTTTTTGCTTATTGGTATGGCTTATTGATTCGTTGATAGTATACACTTAAAATACACAAGTAAGAATCAATGATAAAAAGATTCCGGAAGAGATATTCCCGGGTCGTATGTCCCAACGAGGCTGCAATTGAAAATTATCCTGGTTTGATGAGAAATTGAACAATGGAAACACTGATATAATTACAACGAAAATTAAATAAAATCTAATTTAATCTACGGGAAAACAAGCAAAGGAAATGGGGATCTTAAAACTACGGGAAACAAAATTAGTTATAGGGAAGTCCTAAAATTAAATCTATACTAAAATACGGGGAACAGAATCAGGTATCGGGAACCCTAAATACTAAAAATTAAGAAAATAAATGCTAAATTAAATTAAAAATCAAAATTAAATTCTAATTAACTTAATTTGAAAAATAAAGAAAACTAGAACTAAAACGGAGGTCGTTTGAATGTAAAACGAAAAGAAACGGTAAAACGCACCCGGTAAAACGGGTCTAAGACTGAAATTTAAGAAAAATTAAGCCTATATTAAATTTTATATTTTTCCTAGACACTAAATGACAAAAGAAAATTTTATAAAAAAGAAAAATATTTTTTTATTAATTTTTGGATTTTTTATGAATTTTTAAAGATTAAAAACTAATTAAAACTAAGAAAATAGAAAAAGACAAAAAATAAAAGTTATAAAAATTCTGAAAAAATAAAATTAAATAAAGAAAAAGTTAACAATTCTAAAAATATAAAAATGCCCAAATTTTACTGTTTAAATAAAAAGTAATTAAACTAATTAAATTTTAACCTAATTTAATTAATTAAATTAAATAAACTAACTGTGGTTAACCTAAGGGACTAACAGTGAAAAGGACACAAGGACAAACGGGGTAACAGGCTAACTAACCACAGGGACTAACAATGTTAACTATAAAAGAAGAAATTACACAAATGGTCCCTGAGAAGGACCCCGACTGCAAGGTGGGTCCAACAGCTTATTATGCAAAAGCTATAAAAGCAAAGTTGTAAAGGGGACTTAGGAGAACATTTTTCATAAAAGGAGTATAAGCTGAGATGAACTAAATAAGCTAGAAAATTAAGGGTTGTTGGACAGCAGGCTTATGTGAGCTTATGGCTTATTTTTTTTTTCTTTTTATGATTTTAAGCTACAAAATAAGCTAAGACTATGGGAATAAGCTAATAAGGCCAAGGGAGGCCTAATGTTAAGCTAGGGTCACTAAATAAGCCCTGAGATAAGCTAAAATTAAAATAAGCTATTCTAACAGTTTAAAAAAAAAACAGAAATAGTGAACTTTTAGCCTATAATTAAGCTATACTAAGAAGCTAACTAAGAGATTTAAGCTGCTAAACCTAAGAGGCCTACCTATAAGCTATGTTAAAAAGCCAAAAGATCCTATAGCTTAAGGTTAAATAAGCTAGAAATGTGGGGCTAGATTTGGTGCTCAGCACCAGGGGAGGTACAAACAGGCCTTAAGGGGCTTTTTTAGCTTAACACAATAAGCTCTCAAGAGCTTATTTCCCAAGACCAACCCAAGACAGATTTAAAAGGGTTGTAAATGAACTTAATTTCAAAATTTAAGCTATTATGATAAACTAAAACATGCTGGTTTTTTGGGTTGAAATTCAAGGCTTTTCAAAGAAATGGCATTTGACTTATTTTAACAGCTGACTCACTTAACAAAAGAAAAGACCAAAGGCTCTTTTCATGGTTTAAACATACTCAAATGAGACCAAGAAAGAGATACATAAGCTTATCCTAAACTTACTTAAGCCTAAGCTTAATCCAGCTATAAGAAAAATGACAGAATTTTAAGCATTAACAAGAAACAGAAAATTTTGGTTTTTACTTTAACAAGTATTGATTAAAATGACTTGAACAAGCCTACACACTCAGCCAAAAGTGGCTGGGTGTGTATGACCCATTGAAATTCCCTTTTGACCCATTTTAAGTATAAAACCAAACACCCCCTTAAATATAAAAAAGGCTTGTAAACTATTTTTTAGTGAAGAACAGGTTTAATAAAGGTGATTACAAGTAAGGTTTATTCATTTTAACACACTCTTACACAAGATAAACAGACTTAAAGAGATAATATGAGACTTTTAATTTTGACAGTGGTCACTTGCAATTTTTCAAAGAAAACTATGAAATTTTCATTAATATTTAAGAACTTACAACATAAAGCTTTTAAAATAGAACTGAGGTACAATAATGCAAAAAGAAAGACTTAATTAAAAACTTTAAACTAAAAACAGGGTGTAACATGGTGCAAAAAACTTCGGCTTGCTTTTCTTTTCTTTTATAGAAGTCCCAAAGGTCTTCTTTTGTGCTAGCTGTGTTTGTTATGTGTGAGTACAACAATCCCCAAGCAATCCTAGCCCTTTGTTGGCCTTCTCATTATCTCAGCCATTGATGGGTGCTTCGGGTTGAGTGAACTTGCCAGGGGAGAGGGTATAGGGGTAATGGGTAAGTGGGAATTGGTGAGGGTGAGCTGGTGGATGTACTAGGGATAGTAGGAAGGCAAGAAAAACCATGGGAGAGGGCTGTAATGGTTTGGCGGGAAGGTGGTTATGGTACCAAGTGGTTGCAGGATTTTAACAGAAAAGATTGGAAAAGATGCAACTATAGTCCCTTAACTCTCTCTCACTTTTCATTTGGTTTAGCCGAAATTTTAGTTATAAGTGAGTTTGGAAAGTGGCAATTAAGGCCCCTCTGGTTTTATAACAAAAAGAGTAAAAGAAGGTTTTGGGTAATTGCAAAACTGGTCCCTGCTGTTTATAACTAAAAGGATTTTTGGAAAATTGCAATTTCAGCCCTTGTGTTTTATTTTTCTATTTTTCTTTATAAAACAACTTTTAAACTTGGCATTTTTGGCCCTTTTCTTTATTTTTATCATTTTTAATTATAAAACAAGGTTTTTAAAATTTACATTTTTGGTCCTTGAGTTTTATAAAAAAGGGTATTGGGCTTTTGTTGGGCTTGGGCTTGTATTGGGCCCACTGGGTTTGGGTTTGGGCCCAATAAGGTTTAGGTGAGGTTATTGGGCTTTTTCAAGCCCAATAAGGTTATGAAGTGGGTTTTGTGTGTACAATGGCTGAGATTGGCTGTAACTGGGCTAGGATTGGGCCTTCAAAGTCTTCACAGTCTTTGTCAATTGCACACAAATGGGCTGTTGTAATTGATTGAGGGCCCATTTGGTCTTCACAGTCTTCATAAATATACTATTGGGCTTTCCCGGCCCATCAGATGGGTTAAGATTGCATTCAATAGTATTCTTCAGTTCCGGCTCCGGTTTGACTGCTGATTCTTCAGTATTGACTCTGACTTTGGCATTTTTGGACTTTGGCCTTGATTTTGCACAGTCTTTTCCATTCCATGCTCAGTTTTGTCATTTTGGCTTGGTTTTCTGTCTTTTTGATGATATCCACTTCCTGCACAATACAAATGCAAAACAAACATATATTTGGCAGTTTTTGTCTGTTTTTGGTCATTTAAGCTCGTTTTCAGAGGTAAAAGATATGTGTAATTAAGCACTTATCACTTATCTTGTGTTTGGATAGCTTATTATCTTGGGATAACATTTGGTATCAATCGCCACGGGGTGGGTTTTGTGGTTTTGTTGTGAGCTTGTTTGCGCTTATTGTTGGTTTCGGCTTATTCTTTTTACTTCTTTTCTATTTTTTTCTTTTTTCTTTTGTCGATATCTCGTTTTTTTTTATATCACGTTTGTTGTTTTTTTTGGATTTCACAAATTTCTTTATAACATTTTGAGTTTGGGCTTACTGTTTACACAAATAATTTGGGCCTATTAATTCTGTATACACAACTTAGTTGTGATATGGGTGTGTTTTTAGTTTGAAAAAAAAGACACCAAGTTGTGTTAACTGTGAGTTTTCTTTTCACGTCAATTTTTTTTTGTTTTGTTCTTTGTAGTTTATTGTTAAAAACGTTTTCGTGGATTATTTGCAAAGTCATAGCTTATTTTTTAGCTATTTTGGTCACGGCTTAAAACAAACTAGGCTGAAAACAAGAGAAGAAGAAGACGTGTTCTAAGTGTTTGATATTTTGTCTCACCGATCTAGACAACCGAACAAAAGCACCGATCTAGTTGTGAACCGAACGAGTCCAAGGCAGACCCGATCTAGTTCAATCTTGAAGAACCGAACTAGTCATCTTTTAGGAGGAACCGATCTAGTCATGGAACCGAACTAGACCAACTTCTTCAGACCCGAACTAGTGAAACCACCAATCTAGTTGTTTTCTTTTGGAACCGAACGAGACCATCGAACTAAACAACCGATCTAGTTCAACATACAAGAACCGATCTAGTCGTTTTCATAGAAGGAACCGAACGAGTTCAAATGTGAGCACCGAACTAGTTCAAGCTTTTACAACCGAACGAGTTCAAACCAAGACGGAACCGAACTAGTCGAAATCTTAAGCACCCGATCTAGTCTTTTTCTTTAAGACCCGAACGAGTAAAAAGTTCTTATGCAACCGAACTAATTCAAACCAAAAAAAATTCTACACGTTTAAGTCATTTTCGGTTTTACGGTTTCGAGTAACGTTCAAGTACGGAACTTACGACTTATACCATCGTGATCGTGACATCGTTTCGATCAACGTGATATATTTACTTTACACCGTCGACAACCGTAGCATTCCGCGAGACAATTTTTTCATTCGTTGCATTTTTTAAATTTTTTCAAACGTAACTGAAATGAAACAGGGAGGGGAACACGTTTTTTTATTTCTTATATTTTGCATTTTACACTTTTGGCCCCTAGACTTCTAAATAGTTTTCAATTTTAACCTCTAGGTTTTTAAAAGTTTACTATTAGTCCATCACTTTAAAACAATTTTAATTTTCAAACATTTTTTTTAGTTTTGTATTTTTCAAATCTTTTAGTTAACCTTTAGTTTTTAATTGCACCATTCATCGTTTTAAGCTCATTTTTCGCCAACAAAAGCTCACGTACTTCAATTTCAACAACGACTTCACCAACAACAATTAATTTTTCATTCACGGTTTTTTCTTGATTTAGTAAAATCCCGTAAAAGTCGATTCTTTTTACGGTTTAAGTCATAGATTTGTAAAATCCCGTGAACGTTAATTGATTTCAATCCACAACAACAATCACTTTACCTACTTAAGATCCGATATCCATTCACAACATCAAAATGTCAAATACCAATAACAACATGCAACCTCAAACATCAAGTGTTCTTCAAAATGACACAACTTCTTTGTGTTCGACTTCTAAAGTTCAAGAGAAGACACAACTTTCAAGAAGTAGATGCATGCACAGTCTTAAAGAAATCAAGTCACTATTTAAGTTTCTCTCAGAAACTTTACAAGATTATGGCACCATGCCTATCTTCAAGAGAACGTTCTCTCAAGACTTGGATTTACTAGAACAACATCTTACTAAAGATATACTTTCTAGGACTGATTGCACAACTACTTTGACTAATCTCAGAACAAAGTTTGAAAATGCTTTCAATTCAGAATTCGAAGAGCGTATGAGGAAATATACACGATACAATGCTCAATCCTTCAATGATGCAATGATCTGTACCATAGATTCCATTCGGAAATACATGCTTGAGATAATTCTTCATCAACAAAAACGGTGAACCCCCCCCCCTCAACATTTTGTTACAAAAGACGTTGATGCAGACACAAGAAGATCATTCCAATCAAACACAGCAGTTGAATTCTGAATCAGTTGAAGAATTATATTTAGTAGTCAAACAAAACTCTTGGTTCTAAGAAAGAAGACGGAAATTCAAGAATGCATCAAGCAAATCACTAAAGAATGCAGGCTTGAATTTTGAAACAAAAGATGTGGCATGCAATCAAATACAATAATGTCAAAACAAAAGAAAGATGCATGCATAATTTTCTGAACTCTTCAAATCACACTTCAAGTTTCTTTCAAAGAAGACATAAAAGGCACACGCAACGAACATGGATTCAAACGGGCATTCATACCACTCTTTGTATCAAGATGTTTATACTATCACAAGAATAAATTCTCCTCAAGTAGATCAGCCCAACAAAGCAACTTGACAAAGATGAATTTCAAGAAGATGGATCCATGACAGCACTTTTTGGTGTTTAAACAACCAGTTTCTAAAAGTTCATCGAATCAAAGTTTACATTGGGATTATGACAGTCAAATACAGAAACGTACTTTGTAAATACACTAGAATCGAGGTTCAACACTTCAGAGATACACAACTCCAACACCTTGTTTAATGTTAAAGAAGTCAGTTAGCAGCAAGAACCACTCAATCAAATAACATTATGAAAAGAATTGAATAAAAACAGATGCAGACGCAAGCGAGTAAAATTGAATCCGTTAAAGCATTGGATTGCTGATTTTGGTGACACAGAAAGCATCAGGACAGACTCACCAGTGTCAAGATGACAGCAGCAAGGTCAGGAATAAACATATAGCGATGGATGCAGATTATCATACCCATTATTAAAAGAGCCCAATGGCTGATAGTACAATTGACTACTGAATGCAAATATCTTTGCTATAAGGACAACAACATACTACGCAACCTGAAAATCATTGTTTGAAGGTAGGGATGACCATTATATATTTTTATTTTATTTTTTATATATTAATTGAAATCCTGAACATGTCAATTGTAAAAGTCCTAAGTTTGATCAACACCTGATAACTCAGACAACTGAATACACAAAACAATCACTCGAAGACTGAAAATTATTTTCTCAAAGAGACATTGCCAATTTCAAAAAGATTTTTCAGAATGAAGCATGAATTGCATGCTCTCGAACTTGAAATATCAAAATCAATCTTAAAAATCAGGGCAACATGGTCAAATTTTGAATGAAACAAGTAATAAAGCCAAGATTGAAAAGGAAATTGATGTACTTGAAACAATGAACATCGAATTAGAACATAAGTAGTGCTACATACATAAGGAAAATGAGACTTCGAAACAGCAAATTCAAAGATTTTGAACATTCTATTAAAATCACTAGATCTAAGACTACAGAACAGACAACATCTTTGCTTGCTAATAATGGTAAATTAAAATGCTCATATTTCATGAAAAGTTTTTTGCAATTGCTGCAATAAAAAAATGACTTAAGGAAGTTAAAAGGAAATAGTGTACGGATACTAAGTTTGATAAAACATTAGTCTTGGTAAACCGGTGTTACCATCACTAAAGAAACCAATCAGTTGTAAGACAACCCGAATGCGTATAAAACTGCAAGGGCTCAAAATGTCAAAACAACGGTTATACCTCCAGTTGAGTGAAAAAGAGTTTGTCAAACCATTACCAAAACTACAAAAAAACTACCCCACTCAACATAATTTGCCTAAGAAAAACAAATCCGCCTTTGGCAAAACCTGATCACATGATTTCATCTAGGCTCATGCTCTGAATACAGTTTCTAAGAACATGCCAAGATTTATTTCAAAAGACATGTTTCATTAAATCACATATCTATCTGTAAGCTAAGAAAAAGATCAATAAAAGATAGAACGCACAACTAGTGTGCCAACTTCCTGAGAAATTTAAACCCCTACATGATAGCAAACCAAACTCTGAGCAACAACAAAACCTCTAGGAGTTTGCCTGAGTATCTAAGATAGTCACGTTACATACGACTGTGTCCCAAAGCAGATCACTCTAATAGATCTAGTTTCTTTTTCAGAATTCCCAAAAACTTTGTTTGTTCTACATTCATAATTTGTCTTTAATGCAAATCAAGATGCTTTGAATAACAAAAACTCCTGAAGGAAGTAAATTCACTCTAAGAATCAATCCTATAAGACAAGAAACAATTAACAAACCCGTAATCAAAGAGTCATACCAGATTCCAGGTAGCAGAATCTTTATAGGAAAAAGTTTATCTCCTAATACGATCTTCGGTGTGTATTAGAAAACATCGTCCTTGATCTTGAATCTTAGGTTGGAAACCCACGGGTATAATTTATCAAATCTTGTTGGTCTTAGGTGATTCCATACAGAAATTATTCGACTCTGCACAGCAAGGTTGACGAGAACCCCCACATGGGTTCAAAATGTAGATATCCATAATATTCAGAACGCAAACAAACTCTTATGTAAGTTCAGGTACATCAATCATGTTCAGAAGGAACAAAGTCTTGATTTAAGTGCCGGAAATCCTTAGATGAAATGTGCAACAAGGAAATCTCAGAGTATAGGCTGCTGAAAAAGCTTATATCTAGAACCATTGTCAAAGTGGAAACACTATGTATGATACAAAAAAATGACGAATGTTCGACGAACAGTTCAGCCTGAACCTCAATTCAAATGACGATTGATCACAACAGATCGAACGCTCGAACCTCATTGTCAAATGATGTTGCTCACAACATATCAAGCCTCAACCTCGTGTAAAATGACTTTGAACAAAACGTTCAAGCTCTCACCAATAAGTCAACAGAAGTCATCAAGCAGCTGAGACGTAACAACTCAAATGAGCAGGATTGCAATTCGGTCCTTTGTACTGACGATATTTCAATGGGGAAAATCAAGTTGTTTTAAAGTCATTCGTGATTTCACCTACAACTGATGCATCAAAATAAACTCAACATACCAGGGGGGGGGGAAATTCAACTTCATTCACTTCAACTCTACTACAACATGTCCCTGCTAATTGGAAACATCGATTTGTAAATATTTTTATTATCTCTTATTTTTTATTTAAAAAAAATTTGAAAAAGAAATACAAAAATATAAAACCAACAAAAGAAAATAGAAAATATATAACCTAGAAAAACAAAATAATAAAAACATAAAAAAATTTCAAAAAATACCAAAAGAATCTTCTCGACATGTCTCTAGGAATCGATAACATTTACGACTAAAAATGGTTGAATTAACAGCGACACGGGAGTGTAAATGAATTTAGAGCGAGAGATTCAAATGCTTTCAAAACAAGTCATTTCTAAATTTTTTCTCATACCTTATGACATTTCAGTGTCATACCTCGGTCTCGAATGTAACAGAGAAGTTGAACGCCTCATGCGCAAACTCTAAAAGAATAAAGTCTTCTAAATCATGGTTTTTTTAAAATCGTTGAACCAATTTTCCAAAAAAAACTTTCAATGACAAAATGTCTACAATATAAATGTGGTATTTTCAATAAAAAGTGTTATTTGTTAAAATTGTGTGTTCAACACACCCTTCCTCGAATAATTTTTCTGAGGGGGAGCTTTTTTAAAACAAAGGCTTTTAATGTGTTGGTACATCTCATAAATGTCAAATTTATGTATCCAAACACATTTTTAGTGTGAAATAAAAACTATATACTGTTAGCGTCCTTATAATGTCTATTATTAATATACATTGTTCACTAAGCAATCTCAATCCGTCTTCACATTTTTTGTGAGTCATATCAATTTTACATTCCAAAGTTCATGTATTAAAAATATTTACCTCACATATATTTTGAAGGTGATCTACTTAGAATCAAAATTTCATGCAATAATCCGTGTATAATTTTTTCACCCCATGGAATTTTTTTCATGTCAAATTTTACTCAATTGGTTTTCAAATACTAAGTGTTTTATATTTAAATAAGGAGAAAAAGTATTAAAATATTATGACGAATGTGGACTTTAAGACTCTAATCAACTCTTTCCTTCATGTGCTAAACAATTTCGAAACCTCTGAGCACATGTGTAGGGGGAGTATTTATGAATAAATAACAATTTCAAAAATAAGTTTTATGGTTCGATCTCAATACCTCACAACCTATTAATATCAAACGATTCTGAGATCCAAAGGTGGTTAGGTTAGGAATAGTCCTACGATATCCAACCAGAACCGGAGTGAAATCTACCAAATGACACTCGCATAGTTAGAAAATAGCAATCCTTAGGTATGAATGGGAGAAGAATGTGTATAAAGGGAAAAATGCAACTAAGATGAGCGTAACCACTGGAACAATCACAACAAGGTGTTATTAATGAACTCTTGGTAACATTGAAGGGTTGAAGAGATAAAAAAGCAAATGTATGGATAAGGGTGAAAAGAAAGAATCCCTCCACACACCTTAGGCAGAAGCCAAGTCAATACACAATCTATCAAAATCACAAAGATGATTGTTGGATAGGAAGACGACATCAATGGACCCGTGATGCAATTGCACAACCCCTTTCCCAGCCATTCTGGTATTCTCTCAAAAGAAACTTGATCTCATTTTTATACGGAGATAACCACACTTTATCTATTGACATCCACTCCGAGATTGGTGATATGAATAGGTGGCAGTCTGCTCCAGCCTCCGATTACTAAAACAAAAGTGCACAAATCGAATCTAGAGCCAAGAGAGATCAAGTTATAAATCTCATTATGACACAAAAGTCAAACCAACACTTGTTGAACACCATAAAGTTCACAAGTTGTAACAAAGAGTCCTACGTATTATCCTTGAGATCTTGCCAGAACATCCGAGTGATACTTAAGTATTCACAGTGAAGATGGAAATCCTGCTTGAGCCAACATCAAACAAGCTCTTGGTAGGTGACTTGCAAGATTCTATATGAATTGAGCTTGTGATAACTGGATATCAATTTTGGTCCAGTAAATGAATTGATGACTTAATCAGAAAGATAGTAACTATCTGATTCACTCTTATCGTGTTGTCTGTTTTGAGACGTTCCAGTAATGAAGTAGCAAGCATGGTGAATCTAATACATATGTGTTAGAAGATCTTACGCTTTGAGCTGAAAACCCTGTCAAGGAGATTCTTTGAATCTACCTGATCACAGGTATAGTATTTATACTATAAAACGGGAAACCGAAGGTTAATACAACCGAAGTCAAGATGAATGACAAAGCCATGTTCATCTTTTATTGCTAACTATTTTATTTTAGGATAAGACGACGGTGTTGCAGCCTTATTCCATCGAAGTCGGATTCATAAACCACATGCTCATACTCAATCTTTCAAAGTCAATCATTCAACGTCAAGATAGTTGATTCTAATCTTCCCCGCCATCAAAGAGCCTCAAAGTTAAATAAAGAATCATCAATTGGGGAGGTTGTTAGACTTATAATCATATGTCAAACAAGAATGTAACAAGTACGAGCATGTTGGTCAAGAGCACAAGTTGATCAAGGAAGTCAAATCAAGATGATTCATGTCAATGAGATGATGCAAGATAACGATCTTAAGAACTCGAAGTCAAAACATAAAGGCTCAAAATCAAGATCACAAAGCATGAATGAACAAAGCCATTACAAACAAGACAAGACCAAAACAAGGCAAAGCATAAACGTCAAAAGTCATATCTTTAACATCAAGGGAGACAATGATAAATCAAAGCAAACTCCTACAAGAATGTCATCAATGGTACGAAGGAGTTTGAAGAAAGAGACCTCAACATTAGGGGAGATTGTTAGCCTTAATTATATTAAGTCAAACATGAATGTTATCGGTCTTACAAAGTCAAACTAGGTCTTGTATTGTAATAGGCTAGTCGGGTTCAACAAGCTTGGTTTGTAATCTAATATTGTCTGTGTTTCAGGCTCAAAGCCCAAGATATGCCAAGCCCGGCCCATGTAGAAAGCCCATACGCCTACTAGTTGGCATTGGGTATAAATAGAACCCTCTCCACACATGAAGAGGGTGTTGGTTTTCATTTGCATAGTTTATGTGTGTGTGTAAAACCTCCCATCCCACTCTTTCATCTTAATCTAATACACCTCCCATCCCACTCTTTCATCTTAATCTAATCTTCTATCTTTTACTTCTCTCTTTTCTCTTTTCTATTTTTGCTTATTGGCATGGCTTATCTTGTGTTTGGATAGCTTATTAACTTGGGATAACAGTTTACTTTTAATTGTGCAGAAAATCATATCACTTCTCTTGCTCTAGTACAAGATCAAACACTCAAGTCATTTGGAAGTCTGGCCCGACAAAGGACTTCAACACCTTGCCAAACCCGACACGAATTTTGTACTAACAAGTGGCGCCATCCGTGGGACCCGAACGCAACCACGATTCTCTAAAAACTCACCATGAGCACTCACGAACAACAAATCACAAACAATCCCACTTCCGCCATGAGGAATACGGGGGGAAGGAATGCCCCCAAGGTCTTGAGGAACCTATGTTTGACGAGGTTCTTAGGGAAATGTGCGACAAAAACTATCACCAACTCTTGCCGCTCATCGCCGAAAAGATGCAAAAAGAAAAAGAGCAGAAAGACAAACTCAACGCAGTGAAAGCACGACTGATCTATGGCGACGAGTCCGGAATTAAGATAAGAAGCCGTGAAGAATCGCACTACTCTGAATCTAAGACACCAACCGCCCGAACAGAACCCAGAAGAAGGCACGGTGATAGGCATTCCCGAAGCCCATCACCACACGCCAGTGTTTTCAAAAGGCTTAAGAAGTATAGATCCCCTTCACCACGGCCCCGGCCACGGAAGGAAGGAGGCGTGTTTAATAGGTTGGGAAGAAAGGAGCCAGCTACATCCGCACGTTTCGGTAGTCGTCAACGGAGTCCCCAAGCAAAAAGAACTGAAGTAGAACCAAGGAGGCATCAGCAAAAGGGAACACCGTCCCGTACGACTAGCCGATATTCAGAGAGCGAAGATAGTGAAGGGGGTCACTGGAAATCCAAATCAAGAAGACATAGATCGAGCACCTATGAAGACGATCTCTCCCAGCCTTGGACATGTGAGGAAAGAAACCCTTTCACACCTCGGATCCGGCATTTTAGTCTCCCGAGGACTAGGATGCCTAGCCACGTCAAGACATACGATGGAAGTGGAGATCCGGAGGATCACTTAAAGCTATTTCAATCGGCCGCAAAAACAGAAGGATGGGCAATGCCGACATGGTGCCACATGTTCAACTCAACCCTCACCGGGAATGCTAGAGTTTGGTTCGACAAGCTACCAAAAGAGTCGATCGATAGCTATGAAGATCTAAGAACAGCGTTTAGGGAGAACTATCTTCAGCAAACAAAGCACATCAAGGATCCGGTGGAGATACATCACATCAAGCAAAGAGATGGAGAATCTACAGAAGACTTCATGGAAAGATACAAGGCAGAAGTCCTGGACGTAGAAGGAGCTCCGGAATGCATGAGAATCTCCGGGTTTATGCACGGAATAACCCACCCTGGGTTAATCAAGCGTCTATATGAAAGAATTCCGAGGTCTATGGATGAAATGTATAGAATGACTACGTCTTTCTTACAAGGGGAAGTTGCTGCATTCAGTCACGGCCGGAGAAAAGCATCCTCATCATGGAAACAATCAGAGGGGGGGGACAAACCGAATTTCAAGAAAGGCTTCAAAAACAAACAAAGACCGGATCGTAAGCCAGATAGATTCTCACTCCTCACCAAAATGCCAAAAGAAATTTTCGCTTCGGACCCTTTTTTTATATAATATTTTTTTTATAAATATTTATTTTTACCCCCCTATATACTTTTTTTTTTTTTTTTTTTTTTATAATTTTTTACCCCCCAAATAAATTTTTTTGTTATTTTTAATTTTTTTTTGGAAAATTAGAAAGTTCAAAGCCCCACCCCCAATGGTAACTCCTGCGGAGAAAAGGGATCCGAATAAATACTGTGAATTTCATTCAGATACAGGACACAACACAGACGAATGCATGCAGCTAAGGAAGCAAATAGACGAAATGATCAAGTCCGGAAAGTTGTCGCAATTCATCAGAGAATTAAAACAGAACGACAAGCCAAAAGCACCGAAAAAAGGGGAAGCATCCGGAAAGGATAAACCTTTGGCTATACTGATGATTCAACCATGGGAAAGAGTGACCAAGCCCAGGATTACCCAAAGCTTCTTTTCGGAGACAGCGATTTCCTTTCAGCCTTTGGGGAAAAAAGACGAAACGGAGGGACCAATGATAATCGAAGCCGAAATGGGCGGGCACTTTGTGCACAGGGTATACGTCGACGACGAAGCATCCTCAGAAGTCTTATACGAACATTGCTTTGTAAAACTCCGCAAAGAGATAAGGGATCAAATGGTTCCAGCCACCACTCACCTTATCGGATTCAGTGGAGAGACCATTTGGCCACTAGGCCAGATAGCCTTGCTAGTCAAAATAGGTAATGGTAGTACCATTCCACCTAGCGTGGGATGAACTTCTATGATTATCAGGTCACCCATCACAACACAAATGCATTAATAGGAGAGCCGGGTCATAAGGAAAATCCGCGCCGTACCATCAACAGCACACGGAATGTTAAAATTCCCCGTTGATAGTTTGTTTTTTTTATATGGGCTTATGTGTTGGGCCTCATGTCGCGGGTATTTTTTTATCAGAATAAATCAACACTTTTGTAATTTTTTTTTTCTATTTTATGCCGAGCGATTTTTTTTACATTGCCTAAAAAAAGGCTAAATGGGCCGGCCCAAGTTGGGAGCCCAACAAAAACACTGTACCCAACCCACTGTCAAAACGACAGTGTTTAAGCTGGGTAATAAGTGTAAGGTCGTTATTTTTTTCGCGTTGTTGCGAGGCATTATTAATTTTTTATTTTGTGCGGGTTAATTTTTTCGGCCTCATGTTTAATAGTTTGTTTTTTTCATATGTGGGCTTATGTGTGGGGCTCATGTTTAAAAGTTTTTTTTTGGCTATACGGGTTTTTTTTAATATAATTTTAATGGGAACGTGGGCTTTAATGAGAATCGCGCGTTACTGCAGGGCGTTTTTTTATTGTATTTTGTGCGGGTTTATTTTTTCGGTCTCATGGTGTGGTTTTTGTGTTAAAATTTTATTTTTATTTTTTTCTATTTTTTATTGAGTTATGATATTTAAGCCTACAAAATAGACCTACAAATAAGCATACACCATTAACATTTTACCAAGTGTTAAACACTTTTTCTCTCTCCTAATATTCACCAATCAAAATTTAAATTACACCAATCATATTTGTAGGTTCACTTTTAGGCATACAACTTAAGCTTAGAAATCATTTTTCTTTTTTATTTGTGCGGGTTAATTTTTCGGTATCATGTTTGATAGTTTGTTTTTTTTATACGGGCTTATGTGTTGGGCCTCATGTCGAGGGTATTTTTTTATCTGAATTGCGGGTTTATTTTTGTGTTAAAAGTTTATTTTTATTTTTTTCTAATTTTTATTTGTGCGGATTTATTTTTTCGGTCTCATGTTTAATAGTTTATTTTTTTATATGGGATTATGTGTTGGGCCTCATGTCGCGGGTATTTTTTTATCTGAATAAATCAACACTTTTGTAATTTTTTTTTCTATTTTGTGCCGAGCGGTTTTTTTACATTGCCTAAAAAAAACGCTAAATGGGCCGGCCCAAGTTGGGAGCCCAACAAAAACACTGTACCCAGCCCACTGTCAAAACGACAGTGTTTAAGCTAGGTAATAAGTGTAGGGTCGTTATTTTTTTCGCGTTGTTGCGAGGCATTATTAATTTTTTTATTTTGTGCGGGTTAATTTTTTCGGCCTCATGTTTAATAGTTTGTTTTTTTCATATGTGAGCTTATGTGTGGGGCTCATGTTTAAAAGTTTCTTTTTTGGCTATATGGGTTTTTTTTAATATAATTTTAATGGGAACGTGGGCTTTAATGAGAATCGCGCGTTACTGCAAGGCGTTTTTTTATTGTATTTTGTGCGGGTTTATTTTTTCGGTCTAATGGTGTGATTTTTGTGTTAAAATTTTATTTTTATTTTTTTCTATTTTTTATTGAGTTATGATATTTAAGCCTACAAAATAGACCTACAAATAGGCATACACCATTAACATTTTACCAAGTGTCAAACACTTTTTCTCTCTTCTAATATTCACCAATCAAAATTTAAATTACACCAATCATATTTGTAGGTTCACTTTTAGGCATACAACTTAAGCTTAGAAATCATTTTTCTTTTTTATTTGTGCGGGTTAATTTTTTCGGTCTCATGTTTGATAGTTTGTTTTTTTTATATGGGCTTATGTGTTGGGCCTCATGTCGCGGGTATTTTTTATCTGAATTACGGGTTTATTTTTGTGTTAAAAGTTTATTTTTATTTTTTTCTAATTTTTATTTGTGCGGGTTTATTTTTTCGGTCTCATGTTTAATAGTTTGTTTTTTTTATATGGGCTTATGTGTTGGGCCTCATGTCGCGGGTATTTTTTTATCTGAATAAATTAACACTTTTGTAATTTTTTGTTTCTATTTTGTGCCGAGCGGTTTTTTTACATTGCCTAAAAAAAGGCTAAATGGGCCGGCCCAAGTTGGGAGCCCAACAAAAACACTGTACCCAGCCCACTGTCAAAACGACAGTGTTTAAGCTGGGTAATAAGTGTAACAAGCATAATAGCCCGCGCGTTGCGGCGGTGCTTATTTTTTGGCAAATCGATTACATAAGAAGTAAACCTTCATTTCAAAATTTTGGCCCTTTTTTTAACTTTATGTTAACGTGTTTATCTACAGAAACACATCAATAAGCAAATGATATCATCAACCACTAAACAATAAAGCATGTAAATTTCATTACGGTGGAACAATTTCTCAGGTTGTCCGTCTGACGGAAGCTGGCTATTAGCCTAGTGCCTGACGGCTGCTGCGGGTTTCTGGATCCTGTAAAAACAAATTGAAAAGTGTCAGATGCTGGTAAACAGTTAATAAGCATGGGACATTGTTAACCGACATATGTTGCTTGTGATGTTTTGTATTGTCTATTGTTACAGATATTTGTGGAGTTGCTACCTGTGTTAATATATATAGCAAACTCAAACAAAGTTGCTTCATTTGTATTAGCATATAGGTATATATAATAAGAGTACAAAAAATACATACATGTTCTTTGTTGCGGCTAATGTATTGTACCAGCAGAAGTGGGACATTTTTCAATCATGTCTTTTCGATGGAAGGTGCCCATTAGTCTGAGTGTTTGACGCCCAACTCTGGTTTTTGGTTTCTGTAAAAATGAATGCAAAAGTGTTAGATGTTGTTAAATAGTTGGAAAACACAATATGTTGATAACACACTTACGCTGTTGACGACGTGTGTGTTGTCTATTATTAAAGATATTTCTGAATTTGGTACTTGTGTTAACATATATAGTGAATTCAAACAAAAATGTCTCAACTATATACAAATGTAGACAATAATAGTATACA
>BQNB010078035.1:2553-30668 GCA_026074375.1 Tanacetum coccineum
CATAGACCTTTTTCAAATGGCTTAATAATGGGAAATCTAAAGACATTTTTGTTTAAAAAGTCATTCGCTATACATCATGAATCATTTAAGACTTATGAAGTATTATGTCTCTTTATCGTGTATTAGCTCTAGTTTTATTTTGCATGAATGTATTAGTTGGTTGCGCTAATGTATGAGTTTCTTGTTGGTTGAATGAAACTCTTCTTATGTTAATTTACATACAATGTGTTAACTTGAAAGATATTTGTCATGCTATGTTGGTTTGCACTTGTATTTATAACCTTGTTTTGTAGCAAACAAACTATCGTAAGATCGATCCCTTGGTGCCCCGAACAAGGGGGAGCATATATCAAGGGGGTCTTTAATCGTCGATTTCTTTCACTCTACTACAACTCGAAGATCAACCTTTTTGGATTCGACAAAAGGGGGAGAAATATAATTTAACTCATTAATAATTTATAAACTTCTAATTTTATACTAAATGAGTTTATATTTTGTCATCATCAAAAAAGGAGAGATTGTTAATACAAATAATGTCTAAAAACTTTATTTATATTTTTCGACCTCTCGATGTTTTGATAATAACAAAATGTGAAAACGTTTACGATAAAATTAAACGCTTATAAATTACTAATCGTAAAATTCCATTTCTAAGATTAATCACTTAATGTATGGATAAACAAATCATTAAACATGATTATTAATCAAAAAATAATTTTTATTTCCAAAACCTTACATTTTTACAAAAGTATTTTTACAAAAATATAAACACAAATTTTTTTTTTATAAAAGAAATGTTTTATTAAATTAATTAATTTGAAATCAGATTTTTCCTCCAAAATGGAAGGTTGTAAAACAGATAACACATTCCCCACAAAAAGACAAAAAGGAGAGCATAGTCTACAGCGGCCTCCTTATAGGCCTGTCGGCTCCCTTATATATAAGGGACTGCTGGGACCACCGTTAGCAACAGCTATTTTTTTATCCCCTATAAATACTAGGTCACCCCATCTAAAAAATAGAACCTCTTGCCATGAATTTTCTTAGATCTATTTTTCCCTCTTCTTTCTTTCTTTCTAAAACACATATCTTGATCACTAACATACCTTGATTTTGTTTCAAGTGATTAATTGTTTCTTCCTCTCTTCTTCTTCTAATCAAGTGCAAGAGAAAAACAATCGTATTCTTCTACATATGAATTGTTATCAAGTGAACTTTCTCTTCCTCCTCAAGATCACATATCTTCATTACATTTACTTTGTGTTGTTGTGTAAATTGGATTGTGTGTAGAGGTGTGTAGACCAATAGTGTAAAATTGTGTTTGGTGTGATTTGGATTGTGTGTAAATCAAAGGGTATATATAATCTTTTGAGTGTATTAAGACTTAGTGAAGTCTTAGATTGGTTCTTAGCTAAGATTAGACTCGACATCTAGGTTTAGATGTCGGCAAGAAGTAAGCGACGTAGTTGCGTAGACAGTTTTCTCCACCTAAAAGGAGCTTGTTGACATAGTAAAATCTCGAGTGGAGTACTCGGGGAGTGGAGTAGGAACGAAGAGGTGCTTCGTTGCCAAACCACTATAAATCTTGGTGTCTTGGTTTGATCGTTTCTTTCTCTATCTCTTTATTATTATTGTTTACTTTGTTCATTACATTAGATAATTTAGTTGTGATTCATATTGTTGATTGATTGACATATAACACAAATCAAATAATTTTCTAAGCAAAGTTTTAAAACGACCAATTAACCGGTAAACTATTCAACCCTCCCCCCTTCTAGTTTCCTACAATTGGTATCAGAGCCAGGTCAATCAAGATTTTTAAAATATATTGTATTTTAAGTCTTGTATAGATCTATGGATTCTGACAAATATGTAGAAGGGCAATCTATGCAAAGACCATCACTTTTTGAAAGGGATAGTTTTATTTATTGGAAAAATAGATTCGAGACATATGTTAAATCAAAAGATCTAGATCTTTGGCATGTTATTACAAATGGTGATTTTCAACCTATTATTTAAAATCCGAAAAGCAAACTTGATGAGGTTTTCCCTTTTGAAAAACAAACTGATGATCTTAAAAGAAGGCTTGCGAAAAACAATGAAGCCAAAATGGTTATTTACATCTTTGCCTAGAAAAAGAGTTATGAAACGAATTTTCATGTGCAATACGGCAAAAGAAATTTGAAAAACTTTGCTAATCACCCATCAAGGTAATAACCAAGTCAAAGATAATAAGATCGACCTTTTGGTTCAACAATATAAACAATTCGTCATTTCCGAAGACGAATCTATAGATAGTGCATTTGCTAGATTTAATATTATTATTACTAGTCTTAAATCTCTTGATGAAGGTTACTCTAGTAAGAACTACATAAGGAAGTTTCTTAGGGCTCTACATCCTAAATAAAGAGCAAAAGTCACGACAATTGAAGAGTCGAAAGATTTAACATCACTATCTCTTAATGAGCTCATTGGAAACCTCAAAGTCCATGAGATGGTCATCAAGAAAGATTCTGAAATAGTCAAAGCAAAAGTTAAAAGAAAATCGCTTGCTTTAAAGGCTAAGAAAGAATCTAATGATAAAGAGTGTTCGACTTCCGGTAGTGAAGACGAAGAGTACGCCATGGCGGTAAGAGACTTCAAGAAGTTCTTTAAGAGAAGAGGTAGATTCGTAAGACAGCCTCATAACGACAAAAAGACTTTTCAAAGAAGCCGAGACGACAAAAAAGGAAAAAGTGAAAGGAAGTGCTTTAGATGCAGAGATCCAAATCATCTTATTGGAGAATGTCCAAAGCCACCAAAATAAAAGAACCAAAGAGCATTTGTTGGAGGTTCTTGGAGCGATAGCGGTGAAGAAAATGATGAAAGGATCCAAGACGAGACATGTCTTGTAGCTCAAGCACCAAATGAGGTATGTTCCGAATCCTCCTACTTTAGTGATGAAAACTCATCAATTGATGATTTAGATCTAGACAACGAATATGATAATTTATGCAAAATGAGCTTAAAAATAATTACTAAGAACAAAAATTTAAAAACTATTAGAAAGAGTCTAGAAAATGAACTTAGAGAATTAAAAGATAAAATTTTCACACTCGAGAAAAACACGGAAGTTGATCTCGATTGTGCAAAGTGTCATGTACTTAAAATTGAGAATGAAAAGCTCAAAGATGAATCCACTAGATTAAACAAATTCAAATGAGTACACATTGCCTAAATGAAATGTTAAGTAATCAAAAACCCTCTGGTGATAAATTAGGTTTAGGGTTTAATTTATTTGAAGCATCATCTATTGGAACTAAGGAAATAAAATTTATGAAGGCTCAAAAAAAGGCATGTTCTGATGGAGGTCCCATAATTATAGGCGGCCCCCAAAATAAATATGGGACCGCCACCAGTAATGTCAGAATTTAAGAAAATTGTGTCTTTTCAAAAGTCCATTTTTAGTCCTAGACCAAAACACATAATTGTAAACTATGCCAAAGTTCCCATTGCTAGTGACAATGAAGTCAAACGATTTTATAAGCCATTGTCAAAACCCGGAGTTGGATTTTCTAATCCCAATTTTAGGTCAAAAACTCCACCTCCAAGAAGAGTCAATAATTTATTCTCGTCCTAAAACACCGCAACCAAAAAGACATGTTGGTCGACAAAACCAACCTCATGGCTTTCCCGTAAGTTAGAACAACTTTCCACGTCAAAGTTACATGTCATAGGAAATGTGTCCTCCATTCTCACATCCCAACCAATTGCATCAAATGCAAGGGATGTTTGGCACTAACAACTTTGGACCCATGAGATATTAGGGACCATACGTTTGAGTTATTGTCTAATATAAATAGATATGCCTTGGAGTTGATTTGGAGCCCGACGAATGGATCAAGGATAGCGGATGTTCCAAACATATGACGGGTAATAGAAATCTCTTCTCCACTTACAAGGCATACAATGGAGGTAACGTTATTTTTGGTAGTAATCTTCGCGGTAACATCATTGGCAAAGGTACGATTTCTAATGACTCTCTCAAGATAGATAATATAGAACATGTTGATAACTTAGGATTTAACTTGCTAAGTATAAGACAAATATGTGATAATAAGTGTAAAGTAACTTTCTCTGAACATGATAGTGAAATCACTAAAGACGGTAAAGTCATAGGTAGAGGTATTAGGAAGAAAGGCTTATATGTAATGAAATTATGAAATAAGCCAAATGATCAAATTTGTCTAACAACGATTGATGAAAACTCTACCTTGTGGCATAGGAGATTAGGACACGCAAATATGCGTCTCATTCAATTGTTTGCCTCTAAGGATGTAGTTAGAAACTTACATAAGCTTAAGTTTGATCAATACTTTTGTGATGCTTGAAAAATAGGAAAACAAGCTCATGCTAGTCACAAAGCTAAGAATGTAATCTCAATGACTAGATGCTTAGAACTTCTCCATATGGATCTTTTTGGTCCATCTGCCGTACGGAGTTACAGAGGAAACCGTTACACCTTAGTCATAGTAGATGACTAATCTAGGTATACTTGGACTAGATTTCTTAAGAATAAAATCGAAGCTTTCGATCAATTCGAAATATTTAGTAAGAAAATCCAAAACCAATTAGGATGTACAATAGTATCAATAAGAACCGACCACGGTAGAATATTTGATAATGAAGTGTAATTTGGAGAGTTTTGTAATGCCAATTGTATTACTCATAACTTCTAGGCTCCATGCACTCCTCAATCAAATGGCATGGTCGAAAGGAAGAATATGACACTTAAAGAAATGAGTAGGACTGTGTTGAATGAGCAATCGTTACCACAAAAGTTTTGGTGTAACGCCATAGATACTTCAACATACATTCTAAACCGAATCCTCATTAGAGCCATTCTAGGAAAAACACCTTATGAACTCTAAAGAGGTAGAAAACCCACACTAGATTATTTTAGAGTGTTTGGAAGCAAGTGATTCATTTTGAACACAAAAGACTACCTTACCAAGTTTGACCCAAAGTCATACGAATGTGTCTTTCTAGGTTATTCTCAAAATAGTAAAGCTTACATCATCCTAAACAAACACACTAGAAAAGTCGAAGAATCACTTAACGTGACATTCGATGAAACTCCTCCACCTTCTAGGACATCACCCTTGGTGGATGATGACATAGATGAGGAATAAGAAATTAAGATCACCAAAAAAAAACCTAGAAAACGACATTGAGGATGAAACATTAGAAATTGACGAAATAGTCAATATTAAGGAATCTAAGAACCATCCTTTAGAAAATGTCATAGGAAACCTTAACCAAAGAAACCTTAGGTCACAAGCCCAAAACCAAAGCAACTGCTTTTGTTTTATATCAACTATAGAACCTAAGAATGTAAATGAAGCCTTAGGAGACAAAAGTTGGATTGTCGCTATGCAAGAAGAACTAAATCAATTCATTGCTAACGATGTTTGTGAGTTAGTTCCACAACCTAAGAATATGAAAATTCTAGGAACTAAGTGGGTATTTAGAAATAAGTTAGACGAGAACGGTATTGTTTCTCAAAATAAGGCTAGGTTAGTTGCTCAAGGCTACAACCAACAAGAGGGCATCGATTATGATGAAACTTATGCCCCGGTTGCTAGACTTGAGTCTATTAGGATATTATTAGCTTATGCTTGCGCCTTAGATTTTAAATTATTCCAAATGGATGTAAAAAGTGCATTCCTGAACGGTTTTATCAATGAGGAGGTATACGTAGCACAACCTCTAGGATTCATTGATTTCGAAAAACCGGATCATGTTTATAAATTAAAGAAAGCTTTATATGGTCTTAAACAAGCACCCAAAGCTTGGTATGATAGATTAAAAGCTTTTCTTATTAAACATGAATATAAAATGGGAATGGTAGATAACACTCTTTTTACTAAGAAGAAAAGTTCAAATCTCATCATTGTTCAAATATATGTCGATGACATTATATTCGGTTCGACTTGTCAAGACATGTGTGATGAATTTGCCAAAATCATGCATGACGAGTTCGAGATGAGCATGATGGGTGAACTTAACTTCTTCCTTGGATTACAAATTAAACAAATGGAAGATGGTATATTCTTTAATCAATCTAAGTATATTAAAGAAATGCTTAAGAAATTTGGTCTAGAAGATTCTAAACCAATGAAAACCCCCATGTCCTCCGATACTAAACTCACGAAAGATGAAGAGTGTGAGTCGGTAGATAGTACCAAGTATCGAGGCATGATAGGTAGTTTATTATACCTAACGGCAAGTAGGCCCGATATCATGTTTAGTGTCTGCCTTTGTGCCCGCTTCCAAGAGGCTCCCAAAACCTCTCACCTTGAAGCGGTTAAGCGTATCTTCCGATACATTAAAGGCACTACGCACTTAGGATTATGGTATCCTAAGGGGACCGGCATAGAAACCGTAGTATATGCCGACTCTGATCATGCGGGAGATTATGTGGACCGAAAGAGCACTAGCGGTATTTGTACATTCGTGGGATGTTGTTTGACATCTTGGTTCTCAAAGAAACAAACCGCTCTTGCTATATCCACTACCGAAGCCGAATATGTAAGCCCCGAAAAGGCATGTCAACAAGAACTATAGATGAAACAAGCTCTCATCGACTACGACGTACGACTCGATGACGTTCCCATCATGTGCGACAACAAAGGTGCGATTGACCTTAGCAAAAACCCGGTGCAACATTCTCGTACCAAACACATCGAAATACGTCACCACTTTCTTTGTGATAATGTCCAGAAAGGACATATCTCAATCGAAAAAGTGTCGTCCGTCGACAACATCGCCGACATTCTTACTAAACCCCTTAAACGTGAATCGTTTAACTATTTACGTCTTGGTTTAGAAATGATGGAACACATTCCATAAATCATATAAGTCTGATTCTTATTCTTCTGTCTCGATTCTAGTCCGTGTTCCATTCCGTGTCGTGACAACTTAAATACTTCATCCAAAGTACTATAAGCTGATTTAATTCGCAAAATGAAATTTGTCACTCCTATTCATAATTTTTTTGTCAAAATTAAGTCCAAAAACCCTCACTGAGGGCGGCCCCCATATAGGTGGTCCCCTAATATATTTGGGACCGCCAGAAATTAAGGGACCGCCACCAGAAAAACACAAAACGGGACATTTAACAAAAAAATTTCAAAATTGAAAAACAAACACTCCTGTACCTGTTGCCATTGACGAACTCGAACAAAAACCCACCAAAACTCAAAATCAACCACTAAAACTTCAAGTGAAGATAAAATCAACACTAATAATCAATCCTAATATGTAACACCCCCGAAATTTCAACAACGCAGCGGAATACCACTATGGGGTGCTACTTCATAGTCCATACACAAGTCACGGAAAACGACCTTAAAATGAACGTTTTAAATAAAGTCATATTCTATTTAATAAAAGATCAGAGTTGCAACAGGTTTCATTTATAATGTATTAGAAAACATTGTCAAAACGTTTGTCAAATAGTACTCAAGTTATTAAGCCTTCAAAAATATATATATCCGCGCGACTCGAATGCTCCCAATGCTCCACTAGCAAAATAGTAACCTGAAAATACATGCTAAAACGTCAACAATAATGTTGGTGAATTCATAGGTTTAAGTAAAAAGCAGTATTGAAATAATTTAAGAAATATTTCAGAAGAAAAGTAGCGTTACAACATTTAAAAGTGTTATTTCCGAAATCCATCCGAAATCCAAGTAGTGATTCAGTAAATCAAGAAGTATTTAAAAGTGGACCACAAGATCGAAGTAATGGTGGACTAAGTACATATTCCGAAGTCCAAAACAAGTAATGTAGACAAGAGAAACACATTCATCAAGTCTAAGTATATATTCCGACGTCCAAAACAAGTAATGTAGACAAGAGAAACAAATTTACCAAGTCTAAGTATATATTATTGCACTAAGCTCATGACACCGAAACCTTAACTAGATTTGTGCCCCAAATGTATAGGATGCTTGCCAACAACCTAAAAGTACTCCCAATGTTAAATGCACCTGATCAAACTAGTGACCCAAGGAAAGGTGGGGATTGTCAGTCCCGATAGATCTATCCACAACACTCGCGCTCACTATAATAGAAATTAACGGTTCATGAAAAGTAGGGACTTAAGTGGCAATATAGTGACTACTTAGGCAATAATATTCAAGCGGTAATCTGGATAGCATACAATTTAGAAAACACTTGTGTCCGTAGTAAAACAATAAAATAATCATGTCTAAAATTTCACGGTTTCAAATATAGGTATGCACGATCTCAAATATTTAGTAAACAAATCAAATTCGGTAAAAAATAATCAATGTAATGTTACGTATAGTAAATCAACAGTTTATTGTAGTATAACGAGCACATTTCTCACCCGAAATCAGTTCTAAGGAACGGTTCATGATAAAAGGGGTCTTAGCGGCAGAAGGGTACTTAGGCAATAATGTAATCAGGAAATAGCATACAGTTTTGAAAACACTTGTGTCCAAAGAAATCAAGCATGTAATCTCCCCCGAATTTAATAAAACAAGTAGTAGAAAAAGGGGCTACGAACTCACCTTGAGTGAATGGTAATCAACAAGTATTCACAATAGAAAATGCGTCACGCTTACGATTGAATGCAACCTAATCAAATATAGGTCGTATAAGTACTAAACACTTTGATTATTTATAGGTCGTATAGCTCATCATACTATCGTTCGGGCTATCATAATTAAGAGGTCATGTAGTGACGTATGAGGAGCTAGGACACTTTAAATCGTAAATCCAACAACTCGTCGATACGCCACCCCGAAGAGGCCTCATTATGAAACTCCCTAGTAATATAGTACTTTGATTAATACCACATATAGGTCTATATAGTTCAATCACCATCTAATTGTGTTTGTGAAATAATGATTAAATCCCATTTGACAAATAAATGCCAAGTATTAAAGCTCGTATAATCGTTAAATAGTTCAATCGCCTTTGTAAAATAACATTTATAAAGTTTAAAACAAGTATAAATATTATTTAAGTGATTCCAAAATGTTTCGCAAAAATTTATAAAAAAAACGAACCAACACTATTCATCTCAGGAAATAGTGTCTAGTTTACAAAATATACATCCGAAAATTATGAAAATCGGCAGGTTTATGTAAAATGTCGTTCCGAACAACTTTGTAGTTTTACATTTCGACTCAATCAGACCCGAAGGCCCTCGAAAATGAGCTTCAGCAGCTGCTGAAGCGTGCACAGTTTTTCAGCTTATATATATAATGTTCGATAACTTTGAAACGTCGTATCTTACTCGTTTTAACTCCGTTTTTAGTGATTCTTTCGAGTACGTCTTCGTAATTAAAAGTTTTATAATTATTTTCCAAAAATGTATCTGTTGTGAACAGTAAATTTTATAAAATTAGTTTTATAAAAGTTTAATTAACGTATAACTCGTAAACTATGTATCTTCTTCGTTATAAATCCGTTTTTCGAGTTTCTTACCTTTTTGGAATCGTCATGAGACGTACTATTTTTATAACCTATAAAATCCATGCTTTAAAAGTCGAACTCAAACAGCCCCTTTTTAATACATATGTATTTATTTATATAACTTTGTTTTTATTAGTTTTTAGTTTCGATAAAATACCACAAGTCCTTTATATCACATGTCTTATATATATTATAAGTCCTTAGTCCATATTTTGTTCAAGTGTCCATGGTATCAAGTCCTTAACAACGCTTTTAAATCATAAGTTCATTAAGTAACTTTTAGTTAACTAGTTTACCCATATACTTTTTATACATAACCAACAAGTGTACAATACTTATACTCTCTTTATAACATGATATTAGCAACCATATAACATGTGTAAAAGTATACAAAACTATGATCACAAGAAAAATCCATTTTTCAAGTTTAAAAGTATCCTAAATGGTGATGAGCCATATAAACATTATATGTACATAAAATCATGAAAGTAAAGATATTAAGAGTTTTAGATGACCTTAGGTGAATGAGTGATGAATGAAAAACAAGATCACACCCTTGTGATCAAACCCAAATTTCCAAAGAAAACCCTACTTGTTTAAACCTTGCAAATGTTTAACAAGCCTTCAAATCTTCTTGGTATGGCTTAAATATGTTGTGAGAACACTTGTAAATGTGGAAAATAAAAATGTTATGGATTGTATATGGGTTTTGAGTTGATGCCGTGGGTAAGAGGGGAGGGACAAGAGATATTTAGTTTGTTTTTGGCTAAGGAAAATGAGTGTAAGTGTTTATCTACTAGAAATGCATGTATATGTATCAAGGACTAGTCAAAGTGACTATTAACAAGACCAAAAGATCATAAAATAGGGGGGCTGTATATATAATAACATAAGGCTAGTCAAAGATGCAATAGGGGTCTTGGGAACAAGATGAGGGTCTTAGGGAAGACTCTTAGTCAAAGGGAACAAGGTATGGGTGGTTTTAATGGTGTATAAAATGTCTAAAGACTAATCTTGACCACTTTGATACTTCTTTGAATATTTGGCCAAAAATTCGGTTATGGCAAGAGATATATGATATATTTGAGTTACTTTTATGTATTGGGTATAAAAGTGGGTATTTGTTGAAGCGCAGAAAAGTTTTGGTGGTTCCGGAAACGTATTTAATTTACGTAACCAACAAAAATAAAATATAAAAGTTAATTATTACTTTTGAAAAAAAATAAAATAATATAATGATGGCTTGTCATAAACTTTAATTTGTTTGGTGCCCGTTTACGTTGATTGTTGATTTTTAGTTTACGCGATTTAACGTATCGATTAAAATTAAAAGCGAACGCGTATGAGAAAATAAAATAAATAGTGAATTTAAATAGCGTCGTAAATGATCTGAAAATACGAAATGTTACAACGGCTGAGATCAAATTGATTAAAATGTGGTTATGGATTAAAGGTTGAGATCAAAAGCTGAGGAGCGTCTCTTGGGCCTAGAACATTCATTCGCCAGCTATAAATAGAAGAGAAGATCACTCAAAAAGAGATAACTAGGAGTAGGATAGAGTAGAGTAGGTTAGAATAGCTTATTTTCAGCTTATTTGTCTTTACTTAATGTAATTTTCAGTTAAAAGCCATGTAATATTTCCTTTATTAATAAAATTGCATTTTACTATAAAACTGTGTTTTACTTTTATGAGAATTTTTGCTAAAATTGATAATAAGCTTTAAATAAGCTCAATTAGCTCTGAATAAGCTGTTTGTTGTTCATTTATACTCTCTAAGATCAAATAAGCATCCACAAAGCTTATTTGAGCTAATTTGGTTGATTAATCAGTTTGGAAAAAGGAAATAAGCTTTTGGAAGATATGCTAGCTGATTGTTGATTTTTAGTTTACGCAATTTAACTTAACTATTAAAATTAAAAGCGAACGCGTACGAGAAAAAAAATAAATAGTGAATTTAATAGTGTCGTACATTGATCAAAAATACGGATTGTTACATTCTTAATGCTGAGGAGTTGGAAGAGGGAGGTTTTCATAGTAGCCGATTATGCATATGTACGAAGAGTAAAACGGCTGTATTCGAGTCGTTCAAAATGGTGTATCGTGGCAAGGTATGTTGGGTCCGTGCCATTGAAGTCCCAGGATGGGTGCCGAATTTTGAGGAAGATTGTGAAGATGAGTATGAGTCCAATGATGGAGCTCCTAATGATGAAGGTTTAGGGAGGAACTTTGAAAAGTTTAAGGATTTGGAAGGGAAAAGTGACATAGAGGAAGTCTCTGAAACAAGATTTGAGGACGAACCTGTTCATAATATTGGTGAGGATAACTCGGTTCGGGGTAGGCAGAATAAGTCTGAGGACCTATTCGGGCTTTACGAGTTACTTAATAAAAAGAAGGTAGTCAGTAATAATGTAGGCGAGTCACAAACTAGTCCTACATACCCGCCTGGATTTACGCCTAATGATGTTGGTGTTACAAATGTTGACGAATCTAATGTGGTGGTGGAAGAGCCTAGATAGAATGAAGATCAGGAAGAGGGAGAAGTATCGGTATACAGGGTCAAACCAGGATGGATGTGGCTTCTGAAGCACATGAATCACATATAATGTTTGGTATATTAAGCAAAATCTAAATGGAATGTGTACGGGTAGGTTCTATACTTCAATGTATTTGAATAGATCTTGTTCACGTCCGTGGGGCAAACTTATAGGACTACGACATGCCGATGATGCATGAAAAATATGGAAGAAATATCGAATCAACAAGGAGTGATGGTGGTTAACGGATGCATTTTTCTCGTAATATTCAAGGCCTAGCCCAAAAGGCTAAAAAATATTGGGTTAAGAAGATTTGTGTATCGAATAAGGTGAATTTTTTGTCACTTCAAGAAACTAAGATGGAAGTCATTGATTTGTGGGGTATTAAGAGGTGTTGGGGAAACTTAGCCTTTGATTATGTGTATAGTGAAGCTGTTGGCACAGTGAGTAGGATTTATTTATGTGTTTGGGATCCTAAATATCGTTCCAGAAATTAAATTGTACAGTGTCTGACTATTTTGTTATGGTTCGTGGCGTGTGGGTTCTTAGTGGTAAAAGCCTTCTTATTATTTCGATATATGCTCCTCAAGAGTTAAGTGAGAAGAGGATGCTTTGGGATTATTTAAGGTTAGCTATATGTAATTGGGATGGTGACGTTGGTATATGGGAAGATTTAATGAAGTGTTGTGATGTGTATATAGTGAGGATTGGTTCGGTGTTTAACAAACAGGGGCATAGTTCTTCATGGACTTATTGTTATGCGGTTTAGTGGAGGTTCCTCTTGGTGGATGTTCATTTACGTGGTGTCATAAATCCGCTTCAAAGATGAGTAAACTTGATCGGTTCCTTATCTCTGATAGCCTTTTATGCGCTTGTCCTAGCATTTCTTCGGTTTCTTTAGATAGGTACTTGTCTGATCATCGTCCGATTTTAATGCGTGAGTCGCATTATGATTATGGTCTGACTCCTTTTAAATTCTATCACTATTGGTTTGAGTTTGATGGATTTGATAAGTTTGTGGAGGATTCATGGAAGGAAATTCGTGTACCTAACACGAATGATTATATGAATTTTATGAAAAACTTTTAGAATTTTTGAAAGGGACAAATAAACTTGATTAGATCTTACAAGGAGCATACATGCGGTCGGATGAGTATCCTTAAATCTGAGTTAATTAACCTTGATTCAGTTATTGATAAAGGCGATGGAGTAGAGAAGGATGTTCATCGCAGACATGAAATTCTTCGTAATATTCAAGATTTGAAGAAGACCGAAGCTATGGAAGCGGCCCAAAAAGCAAAAATTAAATGGGTCGTAAAGGGTGATGAGAATTCCAAATATTACCATGGAGTTATTAATAAAAAAGAGGCAATTTAGCTATTCGTGGTGTGCTGGTTGAACATTGGGTGGAGTTCTCCTGGCCTTAGTTAAAACTGCATTTTACGAACATTTAAATGTCGTTTTGGCAATTGTATGAAACGACTATTATGTTAGCTTCACGAGAATTTACAAGACTTTTTCTGATCAGGCAAGTCTTTCGACTTGGAAAGCGTGGTTTCTAAAGAAGAGATTAAAAGAGCGGTGTGGGATTGTGGTATTGATAAATCTCCCAGTCTGGATGGATTTACGTTCGGTTTTTATCGGCGTTATTGGAATCTCATTGAGGGCGACGTTCTTAATGCTGTCACATGGTTTTTCCATCATGGCAGAATCCCGAATGGAGGTAATTCGTTTTTTATTACTTTGATTCCTAAGATTACCGATTTGCCTAATATGGTTGAAGGATTTACGGACTTCAGTTCATTGGGAGTGTGTATAAAATCGTTGCCAAGATTCTGGCGAATCGGCTTGTCATGGTGTTAGGGGATCTTGTTAGTGACACCCAATATGCTTTTGTGAAAGATAGACAAATATTGGATGGTCCATTTATTTTGAACGAGTTGGTGCAGTGGTGTAAGAAGAAGAGGAAACAATCTATGATTTTTAAAGTTGACTTTGAAAAAGCTTATGACTCAGTTAGGTGGGATTTTATAGACACCATATTGAAGAAGTTCAGATTCGGAGACAAATGGTGTAACTGGATTGGTAGTTGCCTTCAGTCGTCTAGAGGTTCGGTATTGGTAAATGGTAGTCCTACGTCCGAATTTCAGTTTTTCAAAGGTCTTAAACAAGGGGATCCGCTTTCGCCTTTCTTATTTAATTTGGTTATGGAGAGTCTTCATGTTTTGTTTCAAAGAGTGGTGGATGCAGGTCTTTTTACGGGAATAATGTTGGATACCTCGATTAGCGTTACACATCTGTTCTATGATGACGATGCTATTTTCATGGGACAGTGGAATCAAGCCAATATTGATACCATTACTCGTGTGTTAGATGTGTTTCATCGTCGTTTTTTTTAATGGTGGGTTCCGTATCAATATGGAATAAAAAGTAAGTTATGGGGGGATATCATGTAGAGTCTATTAAAGTGGGAGCATGCAGTTGAGAGATATGGTTGTATCGTTTAAAAATGCCGTTCAAATACCTTGATCAACAAGTAGGGAGACCTAATGTTCTTCGACTATATCTTGGAATGAAGTCCTGGAATGCATGGTGGCTCGGTTATCTAAATGGAAACTTAAGACTATTTCTATAGGAGGGAGACTAACTCTTCTTAAGTCTGTCTTAGGTTCGATTCCGATTTACCATATGTCTATGTTTAAAGTACATAAGACGGTGTTACAAACAATGGAAAGCATTCGGGTTGGTCTTTTTTAAATGGAGCGGATGCAAAATCGAGAAAATCTTGTTGGGTCAGCTGGAAAAAGGTGATGGCTTCAAAAGATACAGGTGGTCTCGGGGTGGCAAGTCTATTCACTCTAAATAGGGCTCTTATGTTTAAGTGGGTGTGGCGCTTCATCACTCAAAAAAAGTCGCTATGGACTCGTGTAATTAAAGCGATATACGACGATGATGGTAAGATCGGTAAGAAGGTGAATCCTAGTTATCCGTCTATATGGCTTAGATTATAATTAAAGAAGCTGGGGTTTTGAATTTTCAGGGACTTGATATTATCAGTTTCATCTAGCCGAAATGTGGTGCTGGTACTATAATACCTATTATGGAATGAGCCTTGGAGGGGGTGATGTTGCGTTGAAGATTGAATGCCTAGATTATCATATGCTTGAAAATATGAAAAGCCGTTCAGGTGCGAAAAAGCTGTCTATGAGGACTAGAATGGAGTTTAGACGTTAGTCGAGGGGTGGTGGTGAAAACAGACCAGTTGATTTATGCTTTTGGAGAGAAGATTGAAGGTTGTATTTTAAGCAATACGCAAGATAGATGGACATGGTCTTTAGAGGGCTCAGGCGATTTTTCTGTCTCCTCGGTTAGGAAAGTAATCGATGCTGTTTATCTTCCTCGTGGTAGTGTGAAGACTAGATGGATTAAAGAGGTGCCACTCAAGATCAATATACATGCACGGAAATTACAAATGATTACCTTCACAGATTTAATTTTCAAGACGAGGTTCGATATCTGTGAGTTATTGGTTTGACTCTGTGTTATAGATTATGGTTGATCGTCTAGACACTTGTTATTCTCCTGCGAATTCAGTAATCAGATCATGTGCAAGATTATGAGGTGGTGGGAGTTGGATTATCGGGAGATTAATTCGTATGAAGCTTGGGTTGAATGGATGTTGAGTATTCGCTTGCCGTCTAAGCTTAAAAAGGTGTTCGAAGGAACTTGTTACATTGTTTGGTGTTCATTTGGATTTTGGCGTAACCAATTGCTTTTCGGACAAGATAGTTGCTCAAAGAGTTTGATGTTTGATGATATCGTTTCTCGGTCTTTTTATTGGATTAGGTCTAGATGTAAAGCTAAGTTTTCTTGGATTGATTGGCTTAAAAACCCTAATCTTATTACTTTGTAAGTTCTAGCTTCTTGCTATATTTTTAATGAAATTTGTCGTTCAAAAAAAAATGTAATGGTTTATTTAATATATTGCCATCATTTGGATAATATTTTCAAGATCACCATAATTTGGCAAATATTTTTTTAGAAATATTTAACCCTCTTATGATGATACATTTGATATGGAAGAAATTAACTATTGTTGTAATGTTGAAAAAATAACTCAGCTAGTCTAAATACACAACAATTGCATGCCATTACACGGCTAGTCGAAATACACAACAAAACCGTGGCATGAACTATTTTATTGAAAGAATAACTCAGTTAGTCTAAAATGTTAAAATATTTCAACATAGTCCATACAATATTTCAACATGCCACTATATAAATACGAAATTTTAACATCTTACATAGACAATGGGAGGCACCTTTTGTATGCCATTACACGGCTAGTCTAAAACACAACAATTGTGATATTATATAAATAACAATATGGGGTTTAGAAATGCATTTTCCATATCCTTCTATATAAACTATTACGGAGTACTACACCATGATAGGTCAAAAAGAAAACTTGTGCATCAAAGTTACTGCTACTCATATCTTACTCTTTACAAAGAGTAAAAAAGATGTCTTAAAAAAATTATGAGTTACTACTACCTTAGATGCACATTATATAAGGAAATTAATAAAGGGACGTAAATGAAAACGGTTCACACTTTAAATTAGTCATTTTAATGGGTCAAACAAAAACGCGTCCAATTCATGAAATCTCAGCCGTGATTGTGTTATTTACCCTCATTTTTAGTTGACCACTTTCCATACAAACTACTACAAAAAGTAAAGAACCTAAATTTTTTTTGAGAGAACAAAAGAGAGGGCGGAAGAGATTGAGGCACCATGGGTCGAGTTGGTTCACATCGAACATTGATCAAGCTATAATTTTGTGTTCATCTTCGTGTTGTTGTGCTCGTGTTCATGGTCATTCACACCTTTGGGTTCGATCGCGATGGAACTGATAAGAGTCAAGTGTTGTCACACCCCCAGACGAGACCTAGACGGAATACATGTCCGAGGGCGTGACGTCATATCAATCCGAACACAAAGCAATAAAGAACGACATAAAACATGGACGTTTAAAAAATTGTACTGTTGCATAAACGAAAATTTAATTTATTTTTACAAACCGGTCATAAGCAGTTAAATTGTAAGCGGAAGGCATAACAAAGTTTGACAATGACAACGAGTATGTAAATAGATAAGTCTTAAAATTGGCGAAGTCACATAGCACATAGACTCCATTTAGCATCAAGAATCAAGCCAAGCTAAGCACATGAGAAAACATGTTTAAAATGTCAACATAATGTTGGTGAATTCATATGTTTAAGTTAATACAAGGTGGACCACAGATTTCAAAACGTTAATGCGACTACATATACACAGAATACAACCTAACATAAAAAGTATTATTGTTACGCTTAAGCTCATGTCACGATACTAATAACAACATAGGGATATCATATCATTGCACATAGATTCCTGCCCTATTGGTGTCCAAACAAAGACCACACAACGCCACATCGACATGACATATATGTGTTTGTTCTTCGTTAAGTAGAACAAAAGCAGATAGGGATAATTAGTCCCAATAGATCTATTTATTCATTCGCGCTCACTTAACCAATCCAATTGGCCATAGGTGACTAATAGTTCATGATAGTTCAGGCAATAGTGGTTTGTAAGCAAACTTAGGCAACACATAAACATGTAAAACTCACGTTAAGAACTTATGTCTAAATTTTAAAAGCAAACAATGTTTCTCACCCCAAAGTATAAAGCATTTGTAAATCGCGTAAAAACGTGGGGTATGAACTACCCTGTAAGACGTGGTGAATCGAGATCAACGAAGAAGAATGAAAGCCGGAAGGATCTACCACACGATCCTAATAAAATGGCGCGTCTTAGGAAAACGAAAGATAACCGCAGATTGTACGATATGCTATTCAAATGACGAAAAGACATCCATGTGTGTTTGTGCTTTAGTTTATTTAATAAAGTATGCTAAAATAAACTTATAGAGGTTTTTCGATATGTTCCGACGAGTTTATCCAAAAATTGCCATTTTAGTAACTTTCTATTTTGGGTAAGTTTTTAGTTTCGGGGACGTTTAATACCGTCCCTATAAAGTGTTACTTATCCATTTTTCCTAAACGACTATCTCGACTAAACGCTATCATATGTTCACTTATCTAATATGTGCTAAAATATTCATTTTAGAAACCATTCTTTTTTGTTTGTCTCGACATCACATAATATATTCATGGATTTCTAAAGCTTCTAATAAATATCTTCTTAAGGTTTTATATGTTTCGTGAAGGTTTTAAAAGCTCATATAAGCCTAAGGTCCGTTAAACCTCATTTATTAATCCCACCTCAACTACATAATCTTGTTTTCCAAAATGTGTTTCAAAAATTCATTTGTCATACTTGGCCGTTTAAGTTGTTTTAGTGTTTAATATACGAAATTTATCTATACGAAACGAGCTATCCAAAAACTACTTTTTCGACTATTGAAACCATTTTACTTGTCTACAACCTCATTTACATTTCAATCAGCACTATATTTTGGAAAATGTACATTAGACTCAACCATAAGACGCCTAGTGTCTAGTCTAAAACCTATACTTCTTTTTCGCCAAACCTATCATACCAACAGAAAACCACTCTTAATCTATCCTAACCTCATCATATCTATTGTTGCAACCCACATTTCAACTCATCTCACCATAACTTATAAAACAACAACATAATACTTCCATTTTTATAAAAGTTGTCAAGATATTTTTATCATATATTTGATAAAAGTAACCACAACACATCGATTCTTAAACTTGAACAATATTCATAAGAATAGAGAAATTAAAATAAGAATGGTTAAGATGCTTACAAAGAATGTGAAACAAGTAGAGAATCACAAGATATATACCCAAAATGACTAGATCTATAAAACCAATTATAAAATTAAAAAACCCTAATTTTTATTAATCTTGCAAAACCCTTTGCAATTTAAAGAACTATACTTGGATCAATTAGATACTATAACTTAACATCTCTGGAAACACTTGGATCTTGAAGGAAATCAAAAGTTATGGATTTGGTTAGGTGTTGTAGGTGAGCGTGAGCAAGAGAGCAAGGGAGGAAGAGAGAAAATTTTTGTGAGGGCTTGATGTGTGTAAGATTTAACCTAAGAATGAGAAATTATGGTATTTATAGGATCATGTTAGGGTTTTGTGGTATCAGAGTTCAAGTCATATGGCTTGAGCCACTCTTTCTTGTCTCACTATAGGGTGCGTCCGGTTTTGGGTTTAGGAGGGCAAGACCACACAAAACTTTGCTAGCCAAGGTTCTTAAGCAAATTAATTCAGCAATGTATGAGTCCAATTGTGGTATAGTGTAAGAAAGTCACTATGCTAATGCCATTGGTTAGTTTCTTGTGCCTGAGAGTGACCCGCTCTCAATGTCATTATTTATGTTACATGGTACATGCCATGGGAAATCCAAAAGATGCTTCATGAATTAATTTAGGATGCATGGTGATGTTGTTGTGGTTTAGGCGTCCAATATGTCAAACAAAGGGAGGTGAACGAAATTTTTAGCATTACAATGCTTGACGGATGATAACTCGAGTTCACACGAAAAGTTTGCGGGTTTTCGGGGTTCCGTTTGATCAAAAACGCGAAAAACGCAATTTAAAAGATAAAACCCTAAAATTATTATGGAGTGTATTTAAAATCATGAACAACACTTAGAAAGTTAAAAATATCTATATAAGGCCTAAATTAATTAATAACCGATGTCGGGACGCGCCCGATGACGCTTTTTAGATTTACGCGGTTTAACTTCCCGATAAACTGTCAGATTCAAACGTAACATGAAAAAGTCAAAGATAATAATCGGAAAGGTTTAAAATGTTGACCTGAAATTTACGGGGTGTGACATCCTTTCCCCGTTAAAAGAGCTTTGTCCTCAAAGCTTAGGACGTAGCTTGAGACGCGGATTCAGGGTTAGCGAAAAGATGAGGGTACTTTTTCTGCATTTGGTCTTCGCGTCCAAGAATTATCGGGACCTTTCTTGCATTCAACGGGACCTTCACAGTTTGGAAATGCGACTTTGCTTCAAAGGAAACGTTTAACTTCGCGGTCCATAATTTCAACCGGTTCTTCAATGAAATTGAGCTTGTCGTCGACGTGGATTTGGTCCAACGGAATAGAGAGCGGTTCGTCGGATAAGCACTTCTTAAGGTTTGAGACGTGAAAAGTACTATGAACATGGCTCAGTTTCTCGGGTAACTCAAGTCGATATGCAACCGTTCCATTGGCGAGAATCTTAAAAGGTCCAATATAACGAGGGTTCAGTTTTCCCCGTTTTCCGAAACGTATCACTCCTTTCTAGGGTGATACTTTCAACATAACCTTATCCCCAACTTGAAACTCCAATGGCTTACGTCTCTTATCAGCGTAGCTCCTTTGTCGATCACGTGAAGCTTGTAGACGATGCTTGATTTGGATAATCTTCTCTGTTGTTTCACGAACAATTTCTGGGCCAGTAAGCTGAGCGTCTCCCACCTCAGCCCAACAGATAGGTGAACGACACTTGCGACCATATAATTCCTCAAAAGGTGCAACTTTAATACTCGTATGATAGCTGTTGTTGTAGGAGAACTCTATTAATGGTAGATGTCTGTCCCATCCTTTTCCGAAGTCCATCACACACGCTCATAGCATGTCTTCTAACGTTTGGTTGGTCCTCTCACTTTGACCATCTATTTGTGGATGGTAAGTCGTACTCATATCCAATTGAGTGCCTAGAGCTTCAAAACAAGCTTTTCATTTCATGAATAAAATCATAATTCGGTTACAACCAAAATCCAAAATAGGTACATGATCCACAATTATTTCTACTGCTAACATCTAGACCTAACTATCAGTCTAGTGTCCTACATGATCATGGTACAACTAGTCTAAGGATGAAAACTCAAACGTCTCTCAACATACGACTCCAACCTCCTAAGTCTCCCCCCGTGTATCATCACGATCCCTACGAACCTAACGAAACTCCTCCTGTAAAAGAGACATGTGAAGACAAAGATTGTTCACACGATCCCTCTCGATATCTAACATAGCCCGAACCTTGAGGTTCTCCAACCTCAAGCTGTCAATTCTCTCGATCATACTAACTCTATATCCCCTAGCTATCAACTGATCAGCCTCCAACCGTCTCTAAGCAGTCTTAATCCCGACTATCCTATCAATTCGAACCTCAGACATGTGATGGTAAAAGTCACGCATAGCATCATCCAAGTCAATCGACATATCCTCGAATGAACTAACAATGCCATCCCTAGTGCCAAACGAATCTGAAGGATCCTCTTTAGCTGGCTCTATAATCTCCTCCTCAACTATCGGTGTCGACATCGGGTCGATACCTACCTCAATCGTGTCTCCAGCACTGGTGTCAGCCTCATACTCCTCTGTGTCATCCCTGACATCCCTAGCATCAATCTTAACATGATCTCTAACATCATCCCCATCACCAATACCCAACTCCATATCAACCTCAGTCTCTATAGGATCAATCTCGGTATCCTCCTCTATGCTAGCCTCAAACGAATATGAATCTCTGAACCTCTTACGAGGTGGTAAGAGATCAGCACGGGTAGGAGCTAATGATCCCATAACTGGCATAGATGATGGTACAGAATCAACCGGGGATCTACATCTCTTGCGAGATGGTCTAGCAGAACGTGAAGATGAATGCATGGGTCTCTCTGATGAATCTCCTGAAGATGACTCTGATGTAGTCGGTGGATACAAAGTAGATAATAGAGCAGCACACCAACGACGAAATGCCTTACTACGTCGTGGTGCTCTCCTCGGAGGGTAACACAATCTAGGTGATACATCTCTAGTCGAAGATCCAGAATGAGCCTGATCTGATGCATCCAAACCCGAAGAATGAACTGGCGAAGAATCCGAAGATGAACTAGAAGAAGATGAGCGGTGGTCTGAAGAACGAGGTGATGCATGCCTCGATGCTAATCTGCGAGCTGGTAAAGGTCCAACTCTCTTCCTCGCAGTCAACAACTTACGCGGCCCATTAAGGTATGGTGCGGTAAGGTCACCAAAAGGAATACCTCCTCAGTGTTCGGATAAGAATCGCTGACCATCGACGAATCCCGGGCGGGGCAGTAACAGGAGCAATAGGAAACTCAGATGATGATGATGGACGTGTTGTTACCCTGCTCCTCCAACGAGCAACGGTAGCAACATAAGGGTCCTGCGATGGTGGTCCATCAGAAGAATCAGGAGCCTCAGAAGAATCGGTGCATAAGAATGGTGAAATAGCTGGTAGCGGGGAAATGTGCTCTGGTGAAGACATCTCATCTGGTGAATCAGAATCGGAACCCGAATAGGGAACCAAGCCACACAATCCAGTGGGTGAAGCGACAAGAGTCGTCTTGACCACAGGAGCGGCAGATAAAATAACAGAAGCAATAGTAGAAGTCTCTAGAGCAACCACAGAATTAGAAGGAATAACAGTAGGAATATCACCAAAAAGAATAAACCGAGAGGGCGATGATATCACACTCTCATCTGAAGAATCAAAAGAAATAGCAATAGCTGAAGCTGCCATGATCTGCACAAGCAAAAGTTTATATAAATCTCCTTTATATGAAACCATGCAAGGCATAAAGAAACGATGAAATGAATGGCAAGGTAAATATGGCAATATGTAATAGTCTCAAGTATATATAGAAATCTTATATATATATATATATATATATATATATATATATATATATATATATATATATATATATATATATATATATATATAGCAAGGATAGACAACACGTAAGCACATATAGAGGCACATAGGAATCCATACCTGGTAATAGACCAGAACCTAGTATAATCTAACCAGGGTTCTCTATAAACCTTGGCTCTGATTACTATCTGTCACACACCCCCAGACGGGGCCTGGACGGAATACGTGTCCGAGGGCGTGACGTCATAACAATCCGAACACAAAGCAATAAAGAACGACCACTAATCATGGACGTTTGAAAAAGTGTACTCGTTGCATAAAAGAAAATTAATTTAAGTTTTACAACCGGTCATAAGAGAGTTAAATGTAGCGGAAGCATAACAAAGTTTGACAATGACAACGAATATATAAATAGATAAGTCCTCGAATTGGCGAGTCCCATACACAAAACTCCATTTAGCATCAGAATCAAGCCAAAGCTAAGCACTTCTGAGAAAACATGTTTAAAACGTCAACATAATGTTGGTGAATTCATAGGTTTACGTTAATACAAGAGTGGACCACAAGATTTCAAAACGCATGCGACTACTATAACAGATACAACATCACATAAAAAGTATTTACTGTTACGCTAAGCTCATGACACCGATGCTAATAAAGTAGGGCATATCATATCATGCCACATAGTATTCCTGCCCTTAACTGATGTCTCAAACCAAAGACCACCACAACGCACATCGACATGACATATATATGTTTGTTCTTCGTTAAGTGGAACCAAAGCAAACAGGGATAATTAGTCCCAATTGATCTATTTACGCATTCGCGCTCACTTAACCAAACCAATTGACCATAGGTGACTAACGGTTCATGATAGTTCAGGCAATAGTGGTTTGTAACAAAACTTAGGCAACACATAAACATGTAAAACTCACGTTAAGAACTTGTGTCCAATTTTAAAAGCAAACAATGTTTCTCACCCCAAAGTATAAAGCATTTGAAAATAGGTAAAACATGGGGCTATGAACTCACCTTAAGCAAGTGGTGAATCGATAATCAACGAGGAAGAAATAAAGCCGAAAGGTCCTACACGCGACCTAAATAAATGACGCGTCTTAGGTAAACGAAAGATAATCGAAACTTGTACGACACGCTTTCAAGAGAAAAGACATCCATATGTGTTTGTGCTTTAGTTTATTCAATAAAGTATGACTATATAAAATTATAAAGTTTTTCGTCAAGTCTTGGCGTTTATCCAAAAATTACTACTTTTAGAAAGTTTCTATTTTAGGAAAGTTTTTAGTTTCAAGACGTTAATACCGTCCCCTATATTTGTTAAGTTTCCATATAATCAAATGCGCTAACTAACCATAATCTCTTAACTTCCAAGTCCGATCCGTTAAATTTTACCAAACTTACTATTTTTAGTAACTTTATCGCTTTTCTTAAAATACGTTAATGACGTCTTCAAATGATGCTAATCTATATATATGTGTTACTATATGTTTCGCTAGTATTTAGAAAGTCCAAAAATGTCCGAAAGTGTCCGAATACCCTTTTTACTATTCACATCAGCACACTATTCATTGGGTTTTGCCGAAAAATGTTTCAAGTTTCATTTGGCTATAACTTGGCCGTTTTAAGTCTGATTTTAAAGTACGATATGTGAAAAACTATCTACTCGAAACAAGCTCTTCAAAAACTACTTTTACACCTAATGAAAACATTTTTAGGTCGCTCAAAACCTCAAAACAAATTTGGGACAGCAAGCTCTTTTTGTCAAAAACGCAACCAAAATCCACCCAAACTTCACAATAGTGCCTAGTCTAGCCTAATCTCCGTTCACAACTAATCCACAACAAAACCACACCTAAATCTAACCTAATCCCCTTCATTTCTATTGTTGCAACCCACTTTTCAACTCATCTCACCATACTTATAAAACAACAGACATAATACTTCTATTTAATAAAAGTTGTCAAGATGTTTTATCATTTCTTTTTATAAAAGTAACACAAACACATGGACTCTTAAACTTGAACAATACTCATAAGAATCAAAGAAATGAAACAAGAGGTGACCAAGAAATACTTACAAGAATGAAGAAAACAAGTAGAAGTCACAAGATCTACACCCAAGATGACTAGATCTATAAACCCACTTATAAAATTAGAAACCCTAATTTTATAATCTTGAGAAAACCTTGAAAATCAACCAACCAATACTTGGATCTACCTTAGAAACCCTTGGAAGTGAACTTAGAATGTTTCAATCCCGACAATCCTATCAATACGAACCTCAGACATGTGATGGTAAAAGTCACGTACAACATCATCCAAGTCAATCGGCATATTCTCGAATGACCTAACAATGCCATCCCTAGTGCCAGACAAATCAGAAGGATCCTTTCCAGCTGGCTCTATAATCTCCTCCTCAACTATCGGTGCCGACATCGGGTCGATACCTACCTCAACCGTGTCTCCAGCACTGGTGTCAGCCTCATATCCCTCGGTGTCATCCCTGACATCCCTAGGGTCAATCTCAACATGATCTCTATCATCATCCCCATCACCAATACCCAACTCCATATCAACCTCAGTCTCTATAGGACCAATCTCGGTATCCTTCTCTATGCTAGCCTCAGACGAATTTCAATCTCTAAACCTCTTACGAGGTGGTAAGAGATCAGCCCCAAAAAAATAAACGGGGGTTTAAAGAGCTAAAGAACCTAATAACTGCTTAGATGATTGTACATAATCAAGCAGGGATCTAATCACTTGCGAGATGGTCTAAGCAGAAAGTGAAGAAAAATTGTAGGTTCCTCCTCTATGAATCTCCTGAAGATGACTCTGATGTAGTCGGTGGATACAAAGTAGATAATGGAGCAGCACACCAACGACGAAATGCATCACTACGTCATGGTGCTCTCCTCGTAGGGTAACACAATCTAGGTGATACATCTCTAGTCGAAGATCCAGAATGAGCCTGATCTGATGCATCCAAACCCGAAGAATGAACTAGCGAAGAATCCGAAGATGAACTAGAAGAAGATGAGCGGGGGTCTGAAGAATGAGGTGATGCATGCCTCGATGCTAATCTGCGAGCAGGTAAGGGTCCAACTCTCTTCCTCGCAGTCAACAACTTACGCGGCCCATTAAGATGGGTGCGGTAAGGTCGACCAAAAGGAATAGCCTCCCTGGGTCGGATAAGAATCGCTGACCATCGACGAATCCCAAGCGGGGCAGTAACCGGAGCAATAGGAAACTCAAATGATGATGATGGACGTGTTGTTACCCTGCTCCTCCAACGAGCAACGATAGCAACATAAGGGTCCTGCGATGGTGGTCCATCAGAAGAATCAGGAGCCTCAAAAGAATCGATGCATAAGAATGGTGAAATAGCTGGTAGCGGAGAAATGTGCTCTGGTGAAGTCATCTCATCTGGTGAATCAGAATCGGAACCCGAATAGGGAACCAAGCCACACAATCCAGTGGGTGAAGCGACAAGAGTCGTCTTGACCACAAGAGCGGCAGATAAAATAACAGGAGAAATAGTAGAATACTCTGAGCAAGCCCACTAGAAATTAGAAGGAATAACGATAAGGGAATATCAACAAAAATGAATAACCCGAAAGGCGATGATCCCACACTCTATTCCGGAAGAATCAGTAAGAAATAGCAAATAGCTGAAGCAGCCAGATGATCTGCACACCTAAAATTTATATAAATCTCCTTTATAGAAAAAACCATGAAAATGCATAAAGAAACGATGAAATAAATGGCAAGGTAAATATAGCAATATGTAATAGTCTCAAGTATAATGATAAAAAATCTTAATATATAGATATATATATATATATTAATATAATATAATATGTCGTTTAACCTCAAAAATCACTTTCAACTTCATATAGAAAAAGAAAAAAATAAGATGGAGAAGAAATGTGGAAGAAATTTAGAGAGAAGAAAAAGATGGATGATTACTTTCAAAATTACAAATGAGATTACAAGAATCAAACATACCAATTTTCCCCATAAGGAACATGGTGATATATAACCCTACACAACCTACATGGTCGTGTGGGCCTTTTACTTGGGCCGGGCTCGGAATGACTTGCTTTAGCCAGATTCATATACAATATTAGCTACATTACGAGGCCCGTTTACCCTTCTTAGCCCTATTACAAGAACGTATAATTAATTAAGTGGACCGAGACCTAATATAATGAACGAACTTCCATTGTTTCGAACTCAATATTTTTGAGCTAAAATCTCCCTCTAAGTGAGTTCATTGTGACACCACCTTCATGAGATTAATGATATTGCTTTTGTCGTTAAGATTTGTGGTCTTCAGGTCTTTTGAATACCACGTAGTAGGCTTGTATCCTTCATGCTTTGTTGATCTTTGATCTTGAGCCTTTGTCATTGTCTTGTCGACTTCGTCATTATGTCCAGATCGATTAAATCTTTATCCTTCCGTCTTGATCATCTTTGCCGCCTTGCGATCTTGTGTCTTGACCAACATGCTCATACTTTGCATCATCTTGAAAGCTTGCTAACAATCTCCCTTGATAGACTTGATATCTTGAAGGAAGATCTTGTATATCAGAGTTTATGCGGAAGTCTTTGTCTTTAATTCTTGAGCTTTCATGATTCTTAAATCTTGATGCTTATAGTATGTCTTTGTAGTATGAGCATGAGCATGTGGTAGTAAATCCGACTCCAACTGGAATGAGGCATCACCATCTCCATCTTTATATGAATCCTGAGATAAAACAGTTAGCAATAAAGCAGGTGGAAGAATATGGCTTTGTCATTCATTCGGATTTGGTTAGATTAACATCTGGTTATGCAGGACCTTTTTACAGTATAAATATTGTACCTGTGATCAGGTAGATTCAAAAAATCTCCTTGATAGGGTTTCCAGCTCAAAATATTAGATCCTCTAATGCAGATGCATTAGATTCATCATACTTGCTAGTTCTCAATACTGGAACGTCTCAAAGCAAACAACACGATATGAGTGAATCAGATAGTTACTATCTTTCTGATTAAGTCGTCAATTCATTTACTGGAACAAGTTTGATTCACATTGAATCGCACCATCATTTCTTTCCAGTTAACATAAGTTTGATTCATATAGAATCTCGCAAGTCACCTTCCAAGAGCTTGTTTGATGCTGGCTCAAGTAGGATTTCCATCTTCATTGTGAATACATAAGTATCACTCCGATGTTCTGGCACAATCACAAGGATAATACGTAGGACTCTTGTTAACAACTTGTGAACTTATTGGTGTTCAACAAGTGTTAGTAATGGAATGTGTCCTAATGAGATTTATTTTATTAATCTCTTGGCTCTAGACTCGAT
>BQNB010078036.1:0-30668 GCA_026074375.1 Tanacetum coccineum
TTTAGGTTTAAAACGGGTAAAGGGAGGTTTGGGTAAAAGAATGGGGTGTAACTCGTGAGTTTGAGGGGATTGAGAGTGGTGGCGGGAAAACTTTGGGAGGGGCGAATGGGGATTGGTGTACAGGTTTGAAAGTTTGAGATTGGCAAAAAGAAACCCTCCACTTTTCATTTCTTTTCATTCTTTTGTAAACCTTTTATTTCTAGTTATAATAAGGTTTCAAGGTTGCCACAAATGGCCCCTGCTGTTTTGTAATAAGAAACTTTACCCATTTGGCAGAAATAGCCCTTGGCTATTTAAAAGGGAAAAAGGGTTTGTAAAGTAACAATTTCAGTCCCTCTTTTATTTTTTTTCAATTTTCTTTATAAAACAAATTTAGAAATGACATTTTAAGTACCTAATATTTTATAAAAAAAATGTTTTGGGCTTCCTTTGGGTTTTGGGTTTTGTATTGGGCCAGTAATGGGCTTTTGTTATTGGGCTTTTTAAGGCCCAATAAGGTTTAGGTGGGTTTTGTGTGTACAATGGCTGAGATTGGATTGTTCAAGGGCTAGGATCGGGTCTTCAAAGTCTTCAATAATATACTATTGGGCTTTCCCGGCCCATCAGATGGGTTGAGATTGCATCCAATAGTATTCTTCAATTACGGCTCCGGTTTTGACTGTTAATTTGTTGAGTTGACTTTGACTTTGACTTTTCTGGTCTTTGGCTTTGATTTGGCTTTGTCCTTCACAGCTTTTCCATTCCGAGTCCAGTTTTGTCGTTTTGGCTTTGTTTTTCGTCTTTTGGTGTGATATCCTTTTTCCCGTGCACCAAACACAAGTGGTAAAACAAACCAAATCTTTGGCAGTTTTTTCGGTCTGCTTTTTGGGTCATTTAAGAGTCCGTTTTTTAATGGAAAAAAGGTTATGTGTATTTAAGCACATAGACCATATTCACCCGGAGCTTTGAGTAGTTAATTCTTCTCATCTCTCCCCCCCCCTCCCCCGTTACGCTACTAGCTCTTGTGCTTTCCCTTTTCCTCTAAACATAAGCCAAGAGTGAAAGAATGAATGCGTTGATGTAGCGTCTACGTCTTGATCTGTGGACATTGTAATTTGGGCGGGTGAAAAACTTGAACTTGTGAGGTCCTTAAAAAAATTAAATTATATGAATTTTGATAGTATTAAGAAATTAGTAAAAAATTAAGAAAAAGAAAATATTATTTCAAAATATAATTCATATTAAATTAAAAAGTTATTTTTTATTATTATTTAAAGAATAATTAGATAGATATCCAAACCGGCCGCACCAGGCAACATCAACCCTCAATCTAAACCATCACTACAACTTCAACCCCGAAAAAAAGGAACACCCACACCAAAGTAAAAATACATACCACAACCACCGACCTTATATGGGCTCCCTAGTTACCGCCCACAAAACTTTGCCAAATATTTATATACCCCGTAACCACATCTAACGTGAATATTTCATACTAATATCGAACTATTCATACAACACGTCATCCTCTTATTTAATTTAGTGGAAGGAGCTTTTCAATTTAATCTTATCTTTACCGTCTTAATACGCCCCTTATGATACAATTAGTTAACCCCATAACGAAGTATGCCCACCTCTTTCCTATACGAAATATGTTATCCGTTCCGCTACTTCTCTAAATGTCACCGAAAATTTTCTGGAATTTAGAGATGGATGATCAAACATAAGAATGTATCATATTAATACCTAAACAAGTATATTAAAGAAACGCACACTTATCAGAATACAAATAAAATTAAGTGATAAAAATTTAATTCATCACAATCTTATATCACTAATAACATTTTGCAACTTATTTCCGAAGGGTTAATTTTAGATATAATGTCATTGAAATTAACATAAACATATTAAAATAACAAGATTGAAACTGTAAAAAGACTAAACAATTCGAAAATTAACACAATTCAAAGCGCCATTAAAATAAAAATTAAAGTATAAAAGAAACGATAAAACAAAGAACAAAAACCCAGTTTAAAAGATTACAACCCCCAAACCCGCTCCCCCCTACCGAATCCCCCCGCCAAGCAAAACCCCCCAAATAAACATCCCCACGCCACCGCCCCGCCCAGATCCGCGCCATCCCCACTCCCATCTGAGTACAACGACCACGAGAGACCACATACCTCCCACAAACCACCTGCCCAACCTGCCCGACCCCCCAAATGCCCCAACCCCTCCGGCCAGCTCGCAGACATCCAATACCACCTCCCTACAGATGGGACCAAGTGTTGAGCCAGACCAATAACCTAGGCTGACTCTTGTTGCTCCTAAAATCACCAAACAGGACACCCCCACCCACCCCAACGATCCTCTCCTCGCGCCACTACCTTCCAACCCTCGCATCTCATCCAAGCACGTCTCCTTGCTCTACACCTACAAATCATCCACCTACTCCGTACACTTACTCTACTCAAACCTAAACTCCACGTCACCCACCGCTCTACATTACGCAAAACATCAATCAACCTCCTTGCTACATCATCCTACTATCTTCCTTCCCTTTCGCACTCTTCCACCACATAATACCTTGCTCATATCATAGTAATCATTTAAATCCTCACACCATCGCTTATCTCCAGACTCACACCCTAAACTCTCCTCCCCTACAATCCCTCGTATATCTTATTCTATCTCGTCTCCTTCTTCAATTACTTTTCTACCCACTACATATTTTTCTTCATTTCATCTCCTCTTCCTCCTTCTATTCATATCTTCTCACTCCTTACACCCCATAAACTCATCTCTCATCTTCTCACTTATTCACTCTTCTCCTCTTACCTTCATTCTTTCTCTTCCCCTTTCTTAACTTCTTCTACTCTCACTTCTCTACACACATATTATCTCTACTCTCTCCTTTCTTCCTTCATCTTATCTCTTCTTCTCTATCTAGTATCTTTCCTCGCACCCTAAGCTATTAACGAATTTAACCACTAAAACCTTTTTCTGCTTTCTAGATCTCTTTTCCTTTTCCTTATATTCCTCCCCCTATTACACAATACAACATCCAAAATAAAAGGCAACAAAGACTCCTTGGATCTCTATCTATTATCACCACTAGAAACGGTTGATACAACCTCTTTGTATGAGGTTTAAGATACATTGAACAAGTTTATGTAATACAATCCTTACAAACCTACCCTTAACAAATTTACACAACACCCATTCTACTTCTCACTACAAAACTCAACCCTACATACTACAACACTTCGCTCTCCCTGTTTTACTCCTAATATTTTAAATATTTGCTTTTCACGTTTGCTTTATCTTTACTGAGCCTAGTCTACGCTCTACTGCACACACAAAATCACTACAAACCTACTCCAGCTCTTTAATACACAATTTTTACCTCTCAAACTACGCAACTTTACTTACAACCTCTACTCACCCAATATCGATAAAAACCTATCACGTTGCTCATCACCCTTTTATACTCCTATGTATGCCCATTCTAAGTCTGTTCTCTAGATCTACTGATACACTTCACCCGCACGTCACATACAATAGATTCAACCGACATCACCTCCTACTTTTTACAGATATCTAAAACAAGACCATGGACTTATTTTTACCTAAACTGAACTATTTACTACGCAACACTACACATCAAGGGAAAATCGTATGCCTGCTGAAAGATTAGAAATGCGAGGGAACCCTAGGAAACTCTACCTTTCACCCTTTTAACCATCTATACCTATCCTTTACCTTTCCCCTTTCTAACTTTACTCTTACTTTTATTAACTTTACACACTCTTATAATTTACTTTAACAACAACCACACCCCCCATTTACATCTCCCCAGACGAGCAAAACTATAATATACGTATTCCACCACAGGCACAGCAAACACACACCAGCCATGCCACCAAAACACGCCCAACCCCAACAACCCAACCCAATCCAAACCAGCAACCAAACCAAACCAACAACCACCACCACCCCCAACCTCCAACCACCAATCCACGCAAAAATCCTGAAAGCTAGTACCAACCGGACAACCATACCACCACAGGAGCACCAGTACTTCACCCAAAACCAGCTAAAACCCGAAGCCCCAAAGCCACCAGGGGGTACCAAATCCATAAAAACTACAAGAGCCCAATCCACGAGCCCAATCAAACCCAAAATAAAAAAAAAAAAAAAAAAAAAAAATCACAAAACTCCCAAAAAAAAATCGACTGGTTTACAAACCCCACAAACCCACCGCTGACACGCCACGCACCAACAGCACCTCACTCAACCTACACTCAACCAACGACCACCCATACAACGCTTCACCTCACACAATAACAGACTCAACACAGCAGCACACACCCAAAACTCGATCCACTTGGAGGGTGAGCAGAAGACTACGGTCGTGGTAACAGGGAACCATGGTGACTTAACCGAGCTTAATTAGCTTATCTTCTCCCCCGTAAGCTTTAACTCTTTGCTTTCCTTCTCCCATTTTATCAAATCAAAAAGGCGAGATCTTGGTCTTTCACTTGAAGGTTGATATCTTTGTTGAGGTAGAGAGTAGATATCCTTACACGTGCTCCCCTTAGATCGTTGCTCCCCTTGTTCCAAGGCGGGGACCCATGGGTCAAGAGCAATACCTTTGAGGTGTTCTTGGTTACAACTAGCAACAGGCAAACACAAAGCAACAAACATATATGCATGCTTAAGTCCATCATGGGTTAGTTTACCATTTGGATGCTTGGGAACACGGATTAGTACAAATATGGATTATTGTCACTTTGTACATTGTTGCACATATTCATATACATATTTTAACATTTTATATGCATAGTTATCATGACTCGAATTACTTTTTGTTGAGCAAGCTAGGGCAATAAACACAAAAGTGAATTATTTCAAGCAAGTAAGTCATATTATTCAAGCACATAGGAGTAAAGTACGACCAACATCAAGTGGGTTACAAGTAGATCTTGTGATTAACTTATATATTCTACTAGAGAATCCATAGTGAAAGGAGGAAACATCAACTTCAATAATTCGAGATGCATCATTTGTGTGGAGTTTATTTTCCCAGTGTTCAACATGGTTAATTTGCTTAATGAAGCTTTTGTTGCATTGCTTGGTACCAGCCTATAAGATATGTTGCAAAAATGATATTGTCACTTTAAAAAAATAATAAACTTATAGTTCTATAGTTCAATGTGTTTAAAAAACCTTTACTTTGATCTGAATGTGCAAATCTTTGGATGATTATTATTTATGAATAAACGACTACCATTAAGAAAAAAATAAAAAATGGCATACCTCTCCAAACTTTGTAACGACCATATTGCACAACAATGATAACATTTCTAGTATTCTTAGGGTCACTTACATACGCAATGATTTGTCTTGCAAAATCCCCCAAAAATGTGCAATTCATTGTCTTGTAACTATAATTAAGAATTTTAAATTAGGGTTAGGGTTTTATTGATACCATTAATGTCCAAGACATCAAGATCGTTACAGGTAACAATATGGCCAATCACATGTGCATATTATAACGTAAAATTAATGTAAAAAAAAGAACCTTTAATAGCATAGATTTAACTTTCCAACACATCCATAATCAGGAATCTCACGACTAAGAATTTTCTAAAAGAAACAAAATTGAAACCGTACTCAAGACGGTCTCAATTGTCACAATGTTTAACCACAATATTCTTATAAAAGTTTATAAGAAACTTGTGATTAACAATTTTTGTCTTCCCTTAATAGTCTGCAACACCAAAATTAAACAAAAAAATATGATCCTTCTTTCAACAGCCTTTCAAAAGTAGAAACAAAAATACTCTTCATGGGTTTTCTCACCTTGCATACAAAAAAAGGAAGTGTGTTATTTAAAAAAAAAATAAGAAAATACATTTTAAAACGTATCATGTTTGAATAACTTCTTATCCATAAGCAAGCATTTTAGATTTTCGATTCCTGCAGGCTTACCATAAACCTGCTGCTTCCACATATGTTCAACTTTGACACATAGCTTCCAATTTTCTTTAGTTACTGTATGGTCCTTTACCATAGTCCATAACAACCCTATATCGCTTGCATATATTTTTTGATGATGATTTTTGGTGTATGATATGAAGAGATTAGGGTAAGAAATGATCAAATGCTTAAGGCTATTGGCTATTTATATTAAAAAGTAATGAGCAATACACTGTTTGATTAAGTGGAATATCCCTACAAATTTACAAGAATATAATTCAAAAACTGATATATTGGTTGAATATATGAAGATAATGCACCAGATTTTCAAAAAGGGCTAATGGTCTAAAAAGCATCAAAGTTGTCACGTTTTCCTTTTGTGTTGGGATTAAAAGTCTTCTTGATGCTGTTGGAATTACTATGCTCAAGTTTGTGTTAATACTGCTCAGTTGTAGTTAGTACTGCTAAGAGACTTCAAAAAAAATATGCTAAGTGTTTACTTCTGCTAGTACACAGTTAGTAATGCTAGTAAATATTAGTACTGCTGGTACAAAAGTTAATGCTGCTAGTGAAAGTTACTACTGCTAGTACAAAGACTGCTTAAAGTTAATACTGCTGAAGAGCTACTACTGCTCAAGAAAATGTTCTAAGTAGTTAGTACTGCTAGTGTTAAGTTAGTATTTCTAGTGTAAGTTAGCTTTGTTTGTTAGTACTACTTACTTGATATGTATTAGTTATTTATAGAAAATATTTTATATACCTAGGAAAGTATTGTAAGCCAAGTATGACTCCTTGGTGTATAAAAGGAGGTCATAGGGCATAGAGATTGAGGTACCAAAACAAAAAAAAATCAATCTTTTTTTGGCTTCAAGGTCTTTGTAACCCTAATACTTTAAGAGTATTCGTATTATCATTAATAATATTAGAGCTTATTTGTTTTGAATTACTGTTTTATTGATAATTCTTCTTAATATTAAAGATTAGATTTCGCATAATCTTTAATACATTCAAACAAAGTTTCTACTATAGTTGTGTTAGATTTATCTAATATAACTAAACCTTAAACAAGCATAAGGAATTCGATCTATTGAAGTGGGATCCAACAAGTGGTATCAGAGCTTGTTGAGAAGCTTTGAATAAGAAGAATCTGTTTTTGCTAAAAGATATAGATCAATATTCTGCACACATGGTGGCTGCATCTAAAGTTCCCATGCTCAAACCTGGTGAGTATGAGATCTGGAGGATGAGGATTAAACAATATATCCAGATGATAGACTATGCACTGTGGGAAGTCATAGAGAATGGTGCAACCTTGCCAAAAACAACAACTGTGAAAGGTGTTGTGACAGAGATGCCCATTACAACTGCTGAAGAAAAGGCTCAGAGAAGATTAGAGTTGAAAGCTAGAAGCACTTTAATGATAAGCATTCCCAATGAACATCAGTTAAAGTTTAACTCTATAAAGGATGCTAAGAAGTTGCTAGAAGCTGTTGAAAAGAGATTTGGTGTGAATGAAGCTACAAAAAAGACTCAAAGAAATCTCTTAAAGCAGCAATATGAAAACTTCACTGCTCCAAGCTCAGAGATGCTTGATCAAACTTTTGATAGGCTTCAAAAGCTTGTGAGTCAGTTGGAGCTTTTGGATGAAAAGATTTCACAAGAAGATGTTAATCAAAAGTTATTAAGAAGTTTGTCACCTGAGTGGAACACACATGTTGTTGTGTGGAGGAATAAAGCTGATTTGGATACAATGAGCATGGATGATCTCTACAACAACCTCAAGGTGTATGAACTAGAAGTTAAAGGGATGTCTAGCTCAAGTTCAAGCACACAGAACATGGCTTTTGTGTCCTCTTCAAATAAAAACTATAGCAACACTAATGGAGCAGTTAATACTGCTCAAGCAGTTAATACTGCTCATGAAGTTTCTACTTCTAACACTCAAGTTAATGCTGCTAACTTTACAAATATTGATAACTTGAGTGATGTTGTTATTCATTCATTCTTTGTTAGTCAACCAAATATGACCTCAACTTATACAAGATGACTAGGCAATAAATCCGATCTAGATGAAATGGTAGAGATAATTTGAGATGGCAAATGGCTATGTTGACTATGAGGGCAAGAAGGTTTTTGAAGAATACAGGAAGGAAGCTTACTGTTAATGGCAATGAGACTATTGGTTTTGATAAGTCCAAAGTGGAGTGCTACAACTGCCACAAGAGGGGACATTTTGCTAGGGAGTGTAGAGCTCCAAGAAATCAAGACAACAAGAATAAGGAAAGCTCAAGAAGGAGTGTGCCTGTGGAAACATCTACTTCTACAACTTTGGTGTCATGTGATGGTCCTAGTGGATATGACTGGATATCAGTCAAGGAGGGCCTAATTATGCACTCATGGCTTTCTCATCTTTAAGTCCTGACTCAGAGGTATCCAATGATTCTATTTGTTAAAATCTGTTTGAAAACTATTGAATCTCTTAAATCTCAAAATGATCAACTATTAAAAGATTTAAAGAAATTTTAGTTAATGGTCTGCGTGTTTCAGAAGTTTAGAGTCAGGGAAGAAATACATGAGTTTATAAAGCAAAATGAGTCTAATTTATTTACAAGATATTAAAGAGGCTTACAATATGAAATTACTATCATAGAGAAAAAATTATTAGATAAAGCTTAGGAAAAAGCTTGACAGGTTCAAATAAAAAAAGATGCATACAACTTATATGTAGATAAATTTGAACATGCATCTAAAAGTTTAAACAAGCTCATATAGTGTCAGATAGTTGACAATTGCAAGAAAGATTTAGGCTGAAGAAACATTATAATGCAGTTCCACCTCCCTACACAGGAAATTTCATGCCTCCAACACCTAACTTGTCTTTTATGTTAGATGTAGGTTGTTAATAAGCCTGTAGTTGATAATTGTAAAGCTATGTCTAGTGAAGGAAAAGCCTAAGTTAGTTAAGGAAGAATGATGATGCCCCATGTATTGTAATAATGGTGTTAAGATTGCATGAGAAAGAGGATGTGTCTCAGCCTAAAATTAAATAGGAAATAGTTATGCCTAGTATTGTTAAGAAAGATTTGTCAAATCAATAACAACAAGTAAAAAACTACGAGGAAAACTGTTAAACAAGTTGAGCAACATAGGCAAAACACACACAGTCCAAGAGGCAAGATCAAAAAAAATTGGAACAATATGATTTGTCAAAAACTAGGAAGCAATTTATGATGATGTTTAATAAGGCCTTATATGAGTGTGGGAGCTTTGATAATTTGCAAGTTGATATGCAATTACCATCAAAACAGTTGTCAAAAAATCAAAGGATGGAAAAAACCTGTGTTGTAACAATTCTCAAAAAGTGAATCAACAAACTTGCCTACAAAGTACTCACCCCTGTGCTAAAATTGAAAATTGGTTTCAAGAGCATACTAATGAAGTCTGGATATAGTATCAATTAATACAGCAGACAAAATATTTCAAAAATACAGTATAGATTATAACTGCTAGAAGATAAGTTAATGAACTTCACTCAAAAACAACAATGAATGAAATGCTAGACCAATGTCATATCTTTCTAAAACAGCACATTCAACTGTTAAGAGGCCCATTCATAAGAACACAACATTTAAAAACAGTAAATAATCAAAGTGTTAATACTATTAGGATAAAAAAAAATTAATAGAATACTGCTAGGCCAAAAAAACAGTAGTTAATGCTGTTAAGGGAAATAATTTTAATGTTGTTAAGGCCCTCAACTTAGATGGGCTTGGAAACCACAGTCATATAACTTTCTAGACCATGATCTAATCACAACAGTGCATCAATCACCAAAAAAAGTTTAATCATAATTAAGCACAAGGCAGATCCAAGTCAGTGAGGGCTTGGGTCCCCATAGAATACCTAATGTGCCAGGGCAATCCACAAATGGATTTACAGGATCAAGGATGATTTATAGTGATCTCAAGGCATATAGACATGGAACATGACCTAATCTACAACTAGGAAAGATAGATGAAGTATGTTGCTTTTTGGATGGAACCCCAAAAGGAGACAATCATAGGAAACTGTACCCATAAAACTATGTCATCTAAGATTTTGAAAATGTGTAATTTTAATGAGAGAGTTAAATTTTAATCTCTTTAGTGTCTCACAAATGGTGGGTTAAAAAAATATGTGCTTTTTAATGACACAGAATGTATTGTTTATCTCTCCAAACTTTTAAGTAATTGGATGAAAGTCAAGTTTTACTATAGAGTTCCTAAAAAAGAACAATATGTATAGTGATTGATTTAAAGAACATAGTTCCTAAAGGATGTTTAAAACTGCGTTTTTGCAAAAGCCACATCTGATAATCTAAAACTTTGGCATAAAGGCCGAGGTCACTATAAATTTTAAAAAACCATGAATAAATTGGTTAAAGGAAATCTATGTAAGAGGTTTTCTTCCAAATTTTTAAAATGATCAAACCTATGTTGCTTTGTCAAAAGGGAAAGCAAAACAGAGCCTCTAGTACTTCCAAAACAAAGCTCAATCAGTCTTCCTTTAATTTGTTTACATATGGACTTATTAGAGTCCAACATTTTGTAAAACCTATAATGAAGAAAACGTATTGCCTAGTTGCACAGATGATTACTGTAGGTTTACATAGGGTTTTATTTAAAATTTTTCTAGATACTAAGGATGAGACAATTTGTGCAGTTCTTAAGTCCTTTATAACTAGGAAAAGAAATCTAGTAGATCACAAGGTTAAGGTGATTAGATGTGGATAATGGAACAGAGTTCAAAAATAGAGAAATGAATCAATTATTGTAAAATGAAGGGTATTTTGAGACAATTTAGTGTAGCTAAAACTCCTCAACAAATGGAGTTGCTAAGAAGTATGGAAACGGACACAAATTAAGGTTTCTAGGCTCATGCTTGCTGATTTTTAAGTTGGCAACTACTTTTTGGACAAAAGTGACAGGTTAATACTCTTGCTGTGTGCAAAAAAGAGTGTTAGTATTTAAGCCTCATACAAGACCCCCAAATAACTTTTCATGGTAGAACACCAACTTTAAGTTTTATGAGACCATTTGGGTGTCCTGTTACCATTCTCAATACCATAGATCATTTAGGAAAATTTGATGGTAAGGCTGAAGTGCAGTTTCTTAGTTGATACTAGATGAATAGGTAAAGCCTTTAGAGATGTCAATAGTAAGAACAAGGATAGTGGAGAGAAATACTTGCAATTAGGTTAGTGGAGTACAACAAATGTTTGTAAGCAGTGTACCCGAGGTTGGCAAATTTGATATTGATGCACTAACAAGAATAATAAATAATGTGAGCTATTGTTGTAGGTACATCGTCTAATTGTATTTGCAAGTACAAACCAGTGATATGCAAGTCAAGCTATAAAGAGGATAACCCCTGTCAAAGATAACATTTTGTCTACCATTAGGGACTGCGATCTACCATATCTCAAGTATCCAAAGAATTCTCATGAGGATGTATCCTCACCTACAAGTGAGATGAAAAGAAGGTATGATGAAGATCCACGAAAAGAAAGTGAATTAATGATCAATAGAGAAGGAAGATGAAATGTTAACAGCACTAACAATTTTAAAGCTGCTGGCACAATGAGGTTAATGTTGTTTGGTGGAAAAACCAAGCATTGAACTTCTAATTGAAACCAAAAATGCCTGCTTTTGAAGAATATCGCATATTGACTTCTCAAGAGATGATGAAGATGATGGTTCAGGGCTGACATGAACAATTTGGATACAAACAATCCAATGCCAGTCCTATACCAGACTACATAGTAATCATAAAGATCATCCTCTTTGATCAATAGATTGGAAATTTCAACCAGCTACACAAACAAAAGATGTCACAGGAAATTCGGAGAACATGGGTTTGTTATGTACTTTCAATAAAGAACAAACCTTAAAGACATTCAAAACTACTTGTTTTGCTTGCTTTGTATCACAGGAAGAACCCCAAAAAGGATAATTCAAAGCGATGAAGTATCCAATTTAGAAAGAGCATGCAGGAAGGAGCTTCTACATTCAATTACAAGAAGTTTGGATTTTAGTCGATTTACCAAATGCAAAAAAGGGCTATAGGCTCTAATGGGTTTTCAGTAAAAAAAATGATGAAAGGGGAATTATGAAAAAGAAAATAAAGCAATATTTGGTTGCTCAAGGTACACCAAGAAGAAGTAATGACTATTGATGAAGTCTTTGCCCCTGCTGCAAGAATTGAAGTCAATTAGCTATTTTAGCTTGATGCTTCAATTAAAGATTTTGAGGTGTAATCAATGGATGTAAAAGTGCTTTTCTCTATGGGAAGATTGAAGAAGAGGTGTATGTATGTCAACCCACCAGGATTTGAAGATCCAGACTTTCTTGATAGAGTATACAAGGTTGAAAAAGCACTGTATGGACTACATCAAGCTCCTAGAGCTGGTATGAAACCTTGTCAACATATCGTTAAACAATGGGTTTAAGAGGGAAAATTGACAAGACCTTATTCATCAAAAGGCACAAAGGTTGAATATTTTTTGGTTCTAATTTATGTGGAGATATCAGCTTTGTTTAATAAAGAAGACTATGCATGCTATTGAGAAGTTGGATGCATGAGAAATTTCAAATGAGTTCTATGGTAGAACTTACATTCTTCTTAGGTTTACAATAATCAGAAGAAGGATTGCATAGTTTATTAGTCAGAACCAATATCTTCGAAGAAATTTCTAAAGAATTTTAGTTATAGAAGTCCAAGACTGCAATCACACCCGAGATGAAAACTCAAAAGCCACTGCACATGTGAAGGAAGGTATAGAAGTGAATGTTCATATGTATAGGTCAATGATTGGTTCATTGATGTATCTTACATCTTCAAGACCTGACATCATTATGTAAGTGTTTGCCAGTGCAAGATACTAAGTAAATCCAAGATTTCACAATCTTCATGATGCGACAAGGATTATTATGTAAAAAAGGGTCCAACCAAAATTGGGGCCTTTGGTATCCAAAAGATTCTCCTTTTGGATTTTGTAGCATACACTTAAAAGGTGATTATGCAAGAGCAATTTTGATAGGAAATCAGCAAAAAAGAGGTTGTCAATTCCTTTATGTAATTTAAATACCAATATCAGTGCAAGAAACATACAGTGATAGGCGAGTTCCTCAACATAAAATGAGTATGGGCAGCTTCAAGTTGTTGTGGAACAAGTACTTGGATTCAAAATCAACTCCTTGATTAAGGGTAAATTATTATGCATACCAAGATCTTTATTGACAATAACAGTACTATTTGCATAATTAAAAATCCTATTTTTCATTAAAAAACAAACCCAAGCATATAGAGAAACAGACATCATTTTAATAGAGATTGCAAAGAAAGAAAAATAGATTCACATGTTCAAAATCCATACGAGACAAGAATGTATGCAGATTTTCTACAAAAGCTATTGATGTAATGTAGATTAGTCAAAATTTGATGTGTTAGTACTAGGAAATGCTAAATCTTTAAATTCTTTAATCCTTATGATTTTGCAAAGTCATTTGTATAATTAGCACTGTTATTCATGTCATAAAAAGTTTCCTGCAGTTAAGTAATATTAAACTAGCTGGTTATACTTAGTTACTGCTAGTATCTACTGTTAGTTTATAACTAAAACTATAGGTTTAATTAATACATGATAATTGTGAAAAATTTCTATGGCGTTGTGATTGTTCTTTGTTCTTGACTAACATTTTGTAGGAAAATGCAAGAAAGTTTAATTGTAAGATGGAAAAAGCTGTTTAGAAATGGAATGGAGTTAATCTAGTGACTCAAAGTTAATGTTGCTAGGCTAACTTAATTACTGACTTTGCTGGTTTACATTTGCTTGTGAAGTTAATGCTGTTGAGGTTATTTTTCCATAAAAACATTGAATAAGGGTTTCAGTCGATCATTAAATACATTTTCAGCACCTTTCAAATACACACAAACTACAAACCGCTAACTCAATTATATCATCCATTATTAAAACCCAACATAAAAGACGACTCTACAGTTTGCTGATACTCAAATATGGTCCTCATTTTTGTCTAAACCCGCGAGAGTGATGGTTTTGAACAAATATGGATTTTTTTGAATGCACACCCTATAAATATGCACTAAAGATCAATCCTACTAAAATATAATATATCTTGCATTAGAACATTTTTTGGTCTACTGCCATGGTCAAAAACATCATGGGTAAGCACAGTTACATGCCTAGTAGATGGCAAAGAAGATACCATAACACGATGAATCATCTGATATAAGAGATCTTCAACAGCAGATTAGAACGGCTAGAATGTTTACCAATGGTCTACCATATAATGAACAACTTCCTATGATGAGTATGTAGAAAATTTCACAAAAGATAACTTTTATAAACCAATCTTATCCAATAATGGAAATTTCTAATTTATACTATTTTACAGTGTCTAAAGTCCATAAGACTACTTACTGCTGGAAATGAAGTTAAGACTACATATGACATCTGCCATTATCTGCTTAAGCTACAAATCAAAAAATTAATTTATCAAAAATTCATTTATGAAAGAATGTAAGTTAGTGAAACTTGGAAAAATTGTGTCTGCCAAATTTTTTAATGTATCCAATGTTTGTACAAAATATTTTTGGACCAAACAACTCGAATGTGAAGCCAACTCATAAGAGAATATAATATTCACCCTCTCCAACTAAAAGAAATTTTTGAATATGTAGAAAGGCATGCAAAGTTTATCTGGTAAGAGTAACACCTTTATTTCCAACAATGGTGGTACAAAACCAATCATAATTGGGTGAAGGTTCAGCAATTCCAACTGATCCCCATTTCACACCCACCTTTATTCAACCATCTACTTAACCTTAAAAGACACAACAACCTAGGAAGTCCTAAATAGAAAGGACACTTGGTACCTAGCCTAGAGATCCTATGAAAATGTTTGCAGATTGAGGCTTGTCCATAAATTTAGGTGAAGTTTTGGTGAGGGCTCCACTACTGGCTTCTAGCGTATGAAGCATAGCAGGACATTGGAAACATTAATAAGACCCATATCACACGCAACACCTAATGAAGCAAGATCCTTAGGAACTACTTCATGTGTGGTCCTAGGTGCCAAGAAACCATAAGGATACAATATGCTCAAACTAGGTTTGAGAATGTATCTAAACATTCTAATGATTCACTGCTCACAAGAGGTAACATAATTTAAAGTGATGAGGATATACTTAAACTTGATTAATTGATGGCACTATGTACCACTTTACAAAACCGAGTTCTTGATTTGGAGAAGACAAAGACTACTCAACATAATGAGATTGCTTGTTTGAACATGAGGGTCAAGAAGATTGAAAAGAAAATTAGGTTAAGAACTCATCATGCTAAAGAATTAATAAACAAATGTTGGTTTTACTGCCAAGGTAAAATCCCTCAGAATAAATGAAGAAAGTTTTGGTTAGGATGCATCCAACAGGGAGGATGGTGCTATTGATGCAGATGAAGAAATTACCTAGGTTTAGTGTTCAAAATGTGGATGAAGAGATTTTGATTTGAATGATTTTAGAAGGTTAGGATGGGGGAGTTTGTATGCAGAACAAGAGTTGTTTTTTGCAAATAAGGAAAAGAATTGAATGGTTAATGTTGTTGAACACTTAGTTTTAAAGTTAATAACACTGCTAAGCAAATAACTGATGCCAACAACTGTTAGAGGTTGCTTACAACAACTACTGATACAGATTACAAAACAAGTATGATAATACATTGTGGACAAGCACTTAATGGAGAATCAAGCAAGTACAAAACCCAAGGAGAAAGGTTATTTTAACAAGACTAGGTAATCAACGAACAACATTAGTCCTTCACAACTATCTCTCACAACAATCACGGGACAAAGGTAAATTGAATATTGATAGGAACCTGTGAAACCTATTAAGAAAGAAAGATCTAATCAAGGCTTAGAATGCAGAATGCGGGCATTAAAATTACAAGCTGAATTCAGATAAAGAAGAAAGACTTGCAAGAGAGAAAGCTGATAAAGAAAAAGAACCAATATATGCCTTTGATTGAAACATAGATGATAACAAGGAGCAAAGAATGAGCAGATCATCCATTGGCTAAAAGATGGCAAGCATAAGACCAAAGAACAGTTTGTCTATTGAAGAAAAGGCTACATTATTTCAACAACACTTAGAGAAAATAAGAAAGCATTTTGAAGCTAAAAGAGCAGAAGAGAAAAGAAACAAACCACCAACAAAATCTCAACAGAGAAAGATAATGTGTACTTACCTAAAGAACATGGAAGGATATAAGCTCAAAGATTTGAAGTTTAAAGAGTTGATTAAATCCAAGAGATTTTCGACAAGCATTCAAAGGGGAAAAATACATTTGAAGACTTTAGAACAGGGTTTGTGTGGAAGAAAGAAAAGAGAGCAGGAACAGATGCCTAAAACAAGAGAAAGCAAAGAAGTAAAAGTTAACAGATTGACACCAGCCACCCCATCGTATCCACCGATAAATGGACAACAATAACCACATTACCTCATAGAACCAATAGAATCTCAACATAACGCTGTTAAAGTACACCACTACATTGAAGGCAGTAAAGAGATATATCAAGAAGGAAGAAAACGTGCCTAATATCCAATAATAATTATCATATGGAAAGAGACTCAAACGTGCATGAATCATAATAGTCAACAGCATAAAATTTTGGACAGGCAAAAGAATATTGAAGATTAGTACAAGTTGGGAAAAGCAAAATATAAGTCAAACAAGACCAGTGGAAGACTTGGATATGTTTGTTATGTGTGTTATTTATAAACAATGTTTTAACCACTATGTTGAAGATAAAGATAAAAATGAATCAACAAGAATAAAAAGTGATATGGATGTACGCTGTAAAACCTCCTATATAGTACATTCCTATAAGAAGCAACAAATGCAAAATATTAAAAAGGATGGAAGAGAATAAGTAATCTCCTTGCACACTTACACTTTCAAATGTTGAAAAGAAGCTTATAATTGATTAAGAAATTGAAATGGCTTATTAGATACTTAATTACATCATAAAATAGCTTAAGAAGTAAAGAAGTGTTTGAAGCATCCTCCTGTGTCGATGCAGCTATTAAATTGAAGAAACTTGATTATTTAGAGAAGAATAACAATTTAATGGATGATGTGTTGTGAATAAAAGTCTTCTTTAATTGTTTGGAATTACTGCTCGGCTACATGTTGTGTTAATATGCTGCTCAGCTATGAGTTAGAAACTCACTCAGAGACTTCAAAGAAAATATGCTAAGTGTTTACTACTGCTAGTACACAGTTAGTACTGCTAGTGAATATTAGTGCTGCTGATGAACTTCAAAGAAAATATGCTAAGTAGTTACTACTGCTATACAAAAGATACAGACTTGCACAACTGAAGTTAAAGCAGCTAAGAAATTATGCCAGAAGTTACAACTAGCTAGTGAGTATCAAGTAATGCTGCTAGTTAGTACATCTTCTTTATGATATGAGGGATTAGTTATTTATAGTAAGGGGAGATTGTAGATACTTATGGGCAGCAATTGTAAGTCCGAAGCTAGGATCTTTGAGTTAAAAGGAGGATCCGTATGGACATGAGAGTAAATGTACCAGAACCAAAACCAAAAATCAATCTTAGTCGTATAATTCTTTACATCGAGGTCTTTGTAACCCTAATACTTTGAGAGTATTTGTATTATTATCATTAATAATATTGGAGCTTATCTGTTGAATTGTATGTTTATTAAATTACTATTTCATTGATAATTCTTCTTAATATTAAAGATTAGATTCCACATAATCTTTAATACATTCAAACAAAGTTTCTACTATAGTTGTGTTAGATTTATCTAATATAACTAAACCTTAAACAACCTTAAAGAATTCGATCAATGAAGTGGGCATCAACAGATTGATAATCCCAATAACTGAAATATCCAGTTTCATATTTATCACTTAACAAAATATCATTAGTCATCCCAAATTAATCCATGTTACTCTATAAATCCCAAATAAACATGAATCAGCTACTCTATATTCATGGAGATAAAACACATAATAAGCATGTTAGATTTAGAAAACATAACATTCAAAGAGAGAAACATGTTATAAAACCATTCTAATAGCAAATTAAAATTGATTCTCAATAGTATTCCTTACGAACAAAAAAAAACGATTCCTAACAACCCGAAATTTAACCTTCAAAACTATATAACAACTCTAGTCCCTAAGCCGTTTCAATAACTAACAGCTATAATAACACCTTCTTAAATGAATAATACCTGATAATAGTAATGAACTAAGGACAATTTCCCTAAATTTCTTCCTAACTATCTTTATTCACTTATGAAGATGAGAGAATGGTTTATTAGATGATGATTTTAAGAGCTGCAATCATCCTCCTTTAATAGTCATTGAGTTGATCATCAGTTGTGGGAATTAAGCAAGCCAATGTTTGCATAATAATAGCAATACAATTAAGATATTTGAGAAACTGAAGGAAATTGCGCCGTCACTATGAGAATTATGCGCCACACTTGGTGTAAAATTAATTTGTGCATATACTAACGTTGTGACGTACGCAGCACCATAATAATAGATGCGCCAAATCTCTTCTAGATCCGCATCTTATAATGACCGTCGTTAGTGCATTTAACGGATTTCTTTTCAACTTTTAGTCTTTTCTTCACTTTTGGTCCAAAAATATTATTAACACAACAAACAACCAAACTATTGCAATATTTCATGCGTTAACATATAATAATGTCATGTATTTTTTAGGGATATTTTATGTATATTTGGAGCGTTATCAGTACCCAAGTGCTCCCATTTTAATCTTTTTTGGATACGCATAGAATGAATACGAAGAAGGACACCTGTTTAACGCATTTATAAAGGTTGCATCAAAAGTGAGGACTACCATCGTATGTATCATCTTGGGTAAATACGAATCATCGCACAATTTAATGTATTCTATGTTTCAATCACTACCGTAATTTTTACAAAATTCACAATTCTGAAAGCTTATATTTTTGGGTAATTTATTAACATGTCGGCAGATACTAACCTAAATAATGAAAAAAAAGTTTACAAAATGTAAAATAATCTAGAATAACATGATTGTGAATATAAGTTGAGTCAAGAAGCTCACAAGCTCTTGATCTAAGTATAAGTGTAAAAGATTTAGTGTTGGAATTTTTGAGTGTCTAAATAGTGATATTCTAACAATCTAGGTATATCCATTGAGTTGTATAGATACCAGTTATAGATTACTGAGTATTAATCGGTTTGCGCATTGCAGAGAGCCTTATTTCTATAAATTTATCTAATATATATTTTTTGAAGTCAAAGATAACCGAATTTTACAATTACCCGTAAATTTGGTGAAACTGAATCAAAATAGAAAGATGCAAAACCTAAAAAGATATTCGTAATAAATATATGCTATTACTGGTGGAGCCTTTTAAAGTCATCAATAAATATCTAAAATATTAAAAATAAACCTATTAATCATTTTACATTTTTCTTATGAATATACTCGAAGTCCATTGAAACAACTATGGCTAACAATCTAAATATCTTTGAGAACTCTGCATCCTCAGTAATGCATCAAGATAGGGGGCGAACAAAAGCACCCCTAGATATTCTTAAATTTTCCACTCTAAGTTTAAGTTAAGAAGCAATAAAGTATTCCCTAACTTACAATGCACTGACGTAAAAAGATCCAAGGTTTCCTATGAGATCATTGAGATTAAGACGATGAAGATGACAATTACAATATTATCATCAACAACACCCTCATTATCTATCTAAACAATCTCTCAAATGTTTGAACTATTTTACAAAAACTTTGAATGTTGAAAGAGATATATTGCGGAGTTATCAAAGCCAGCAATATGACTAACAGAATGCCCATTAAGAATACCTAAAGGTTTATATGAACCCACGCGCTGAAAAATTGGATCTGAATTTGTTGGCCAAACCCAAAACAAAGTAATACATATGTGGCTGCTAAATGTTCCAGCAACTCGATGCATTTGGCTTTCTCTTAGTAGGGCTCCAGCGGCTCAGCTTTCGTTTGAAGTGGCATACCACATGTTTTCTGAACCATACATGAAAACTTGGTTCAATGCTTGTCCTCACCCCCACCTCATTTATGTTTTTTTAGATTTATAGGAATTAGGCACTCTTAATATCGTAAAGTAATCATTAAATAGATTATTTAAAAGTAATTACCTAATGACTAACACAAAATATTATCGTATGAAATGTAGGACAATTACCTATAACGCCAAAAAGGATCAAAATTGAATTCACTTTCAAGCATTATACATAATCTCTATATCAATTTCTTCATCTCCTCTTTCGAAAATTATTAACACCACTTTGAGACAAATTGATATGCCTAAATAAAAGCAAAAACAATTAATTAATAAATGTAACATTTATGAAATGAGAAAATTGTTATCACCAAATAAACACATTCAATAAAATCTTCATTTATGAATAACAACTTCAAAAAGCAAGTCTCAAAACATAAAAAAAAAGCAGCAACCATTTTATTAATAAGATGCACATAATCAGGTATACAGGTGGTGCAACATACAAATCATGACTAAATTGCATTGATAAACCTGTTAATATCGAGTAAAAAGATATGACACGATGACTGATACTTATAAATGTGTACAATTTTGGAAAAGGATAAATTACTAAGGTTCCGTTATTTAATAGTAAAACTCCGCATTCAAAACGACAAAAAGCCAAGACTGAGTGTAAAACTAACTCTACAAAGAGAAAGAGAAGGAAAAAGATGATACGACAAAAGAACTTTCGCAAAATATACTTCTACACCACCCTTTTTTTCTTTCTTGTCTCTCTTTATTAAGTATACTTTATCAAAATGTTGACAATGCAAAAATGAAAAAATAATTTGTATAATTTTTTTTCATTAAAAAAACCTTACCTCTATCATCATTGCCTGGCCACGTCTTGAACACAAGCCACATAATCGATTTTGTTTCGACTCGACCATTGACCTTTTCATTTAAGTTTATCGCTGAAAGTGGAGACAAATCAATCATCATAACTTATACGCATCAAGTTAACAAAACAACATCGAAGGATCCAAGTACAGACTATAGGGTTTTGGAGGTCACGTGTAGTATATCAATCCCATACATATAAAGATATTTTAAAGAGAGAAAGGAGGTGTTTAGCTTCTAGATAGAGAAAGGAGGAAATGTGAATGAAATAACTAGAAACCAACACCCTCTTCATGTATGGAGAGGGTATTTATGGTATGGATACATGGTTGGGGAGTTTGGATCCATAGGTTATCCATGGGTCGGCCAGGTTAGCTTACTTATTTATTACACGTTAACTACGAGCTAAGAATTAATATATTTGGTAGTAATCGAGTCTTTTCTTGATTTCTAACATCTCCCCCTAAGTGAGGTCACTCAAATTATAAAAGAATTAGAACTTAACAGTTTAATAATGTCCTCAGTCTTGCTCGTAGTCTTGATTCTTTATCATTTATCTTGTGACTTTATGTAGAGATCTTAGAACTTGTTCCTTCATGCTTTATAGACTTGTAATCCTGAGCCTTTATCATCAGTTGATCTTTTACATCTTGAGATCTTTAATCTTTTATCATAACTTGATCATGCCTTCTTGTGTTCTTGTGTCTTTGGACCAACATTCTCATACTTTTCTTCGACCTCTGAAAGCATTTGTCTAACGATCTCCCTTGTCTGCTTTGACTTGATACTATGTTGTACTTTAATGAAGCCTGAGTATCTGAGTAGCGAAGACTTTTGTAACATGATACTTAAGCTTATCATACATTCTTTTAATTTGTCAATCGAGCATGAGTATGTGGTAATGAATTCGACTTAGCTGGAATGGGGAACCGCCTTCTTCGTATAAATCTGTAATTAATGGCAGTTTATATGGATGGATATGGCTTAGTCATTCGTTAAAGTTTGGTTGTGATAACCTCTGGTTTCTCGTCTAACAATATAAATACTCTAACTGTGATCAGGTAGATTTAAAGAATATCCTTGACAAGGTTTCTAACTGTACTAGCTTGTACAATAATTACCATAGACGTCTCTAAGCAACAACACGATAAGATGAATTATTATTTACTATCTTACCGATAATTCATCAAGTTGCGATAAACTAAACCAAATCGATATCCAGTAGATACAAGTTTGATCCATATAGGATCGCATAAATCACCTACCGTAGTGCTGTTTGATGTTGACACTAGAAAGTTTTCCATTCGTCACTATGAATACTTAAAAGTATCACTCTGAATGTTCTGGCAAAATTACAAGGATGATGTGTAAGACTCGTTAAATATCACTTGTGTTCACAGTGTATGAACAACAAGTGTAATATGGAATTGTGTCATAATGGGATTTATATATTGATGTTTTGGATCTAGACTCGATAAGTGTGTTTTGGTTTTAGTGATCAGAGACTGGAGAAGATTTATATATTAAATACCAACTAACTCGAAGTGGGAAATTCGCTAGAAATATGTTTAATCTCCATGAGAAATGAAACAAACTTCTTTTGAGAGAAGTCTGAGTAGCTTAAGGAGGGTTGTTTATTGCAACATCACTGGGTCTATGATGAACTATAATTTAAACACAACATCAACTATGTGATTCTGATATCATATGACATGACCTGTTTCTACCTAAAGTTGTATGGAGGATTCTTTCTTTACACCCTTTATCTTTACATTTCTTTTTAATTCTTCAACCTCTTCAACGTTAAACCAACGCCTACTTTCATAAACACCATGATAGGGTTTGTTTCCAGTGATAACTCCTTCATTGGATAACATTTTTTTTTCTCCCATCTACTTTACTCCTATTTGTATATCATAATACCAAATGACTTCTACCTATCTATTGGTGTGGTCCTGGGTAGATCCCTCCGTTTCCTGGGTATAACAGGGGAACGAATACGACCGTAACCCTAACCGCCTTATATCTCCTTGATAAAAGTAACTTGGTCAGTCATTTGGTATTTCCATCTTTAGCCATAAAACCATTTAAAAAATCAATCAAGGTACTTGTGATATAAATAAAAGCATTTGTACTTTAAAAGTTTCATCTTTTCAAATTCCCCCCCCCTACATCATGTTGTACGGTATTTTCGAAAAAAGCTTTTGCACCTGTAAGGGAGGAACCGGCACTTTAAGTCACTAAAAATCACATTTATTAGTCCTTATTTTTGATTACATTTTCCTCCCCTTAATTAAAAATGTCAAATCACATAAATATTTAGGATAATCAAATGAAATAAAATATTAAGGTTTATGGGGAGAAAAATGTTATCAAATTAAGCATGTATCTTTGAAACATTTTAATGCTCCCCCTAATTGATGAGGGTATGATATAGAGGTGAGTACATATATTGAAAGATTTTGAATTTACGGAGAAATTCTTGAAAAATTGTACTCTAACACTATTCATTTATTTATCTACACTACATATTTACATAGTCACAAGATAATGTTCGAGACTGGACCTAAAATTAGCAAACCCAAGAATGACTAGTCATTCTGTCCGTGTAAGAAGTGTGTAGTCCATCTCGTGATCTTACTTCCCCCCGACAGACACACTCTAAACTCCTCATAATCCGTCTTGTCAGCAACGTCTTCTCTATCTTCTCCACATGTAAGCTTTCCCGCTTCTTATCCTTGTCAGTCGAGAGTTGTTGATGTATGTTGAGACAAAATATCATGACGAGTAACTTGTACATTTTACGTTATGTATTACAAGTTACATGTTTGTCATTATCAAAACAAAAGATAATGTGTAGATTAAATATCGTAATATTTGCACTAACATCCCTTTTGGAAGGGATCTGTCGGATCCGGGTGAATAGTGTCAAAATTTGCCTCTAAATAGCAAGTCATTTCTCATGTTCACTTCACCTCTTTACACACATTATCTCTACATTATCATATCATTATCTAATCTTTGATCTTAGATCAAACTCACCTTTATATTTCATTTTTTATGTTCCCTTTTTAGAAGAAGATTTTACCAAGTTAGTATACGAGACGATCAAGCCCTAAGTTTACTTGTTGCTAGTCTCCATCATCACACCAAGATGTTTATATTTATTCTTGTACATCATTCATTCATTGTAAACATTAAATTCATCTTTGTAAATAGTATAGGTTTGGTTCTGCCGGTATTAGAACCTGATATTTAGCTTTGTACCTGATAAAGTGTAAGGAACATAGGGTTGGTTCTACCGGTGTTAGAACTCGATATTTAGCTTTGTACTGATAAAGTGTAAGCGACATTGTGAGGCTTATCCGATAAGATAAGGAGCTTGTAGACATAGTATTTATAAAATCTCGAGTTGGGTACTTGGGGAGTTGAATAGGGAAAAGAAGGCGTCCTTGTAGCCAAACCACTATAAATACTTGTGTCACGGGTTCATCTTTCTTAACTTTATTTATTGCTTTATTTCTTTATTATTACTTACATCTTACATCTACAAGTATATAATCGTATACATCAATATATAAGATTTCATATATCTTAATCTAAATTTATTAAATCATAAATTTTAATTGGTAAAACTATTCCACACCCCCTCTCCTTAATGAAACTATAACTCACCCACCTAACTCTTTTGAAAAAGTTTATATGACAAAAACAACCCAATAGGAAGAATTATTTAATCTATTAGGAATATCAGAAGATTTATTCTCATATGACTCTCACTTGTATGTTGAATTTGAAAAAGTATAACCATGTGTATGAAACTAATGAAAGCAACAAAGATGCCTTCGTTTGTTATAATGATGTGCAGGTACCAATTACGGAGCGCAGAGGAAAGACTAAAACATATGAACCTGGGACGATGACATGGAAATTACATTCTTGTAAGAAGGTTCTAGTTAGAAATAGGGAGCTGAATAGATTTATGCCAACTTGTGACCCGAATTTGAAAGAACGCAATCGAGGGGACTTAATATATGGAAAAAATGAAAGTGATGTCCCTTAACAATGGGTATATTCCCGTGATAATGAAAGATGAGAAATGAGGTATGAAGACATAGATTTTGATGATTGGTTGAGAATAAGGTTCAGAAACTCTAAAATAGATGACGAAACCAAAGGAAAGAAGTATGTCAAATGGTCAATTCACAATTATAAACACCCGCAAGATCCATATGCCAGTAAAGAATGAAGCGCTTCATAGAAGGTTATGGCGTATTCCAATAAAGAGAATTACGCCGTAACTACACTTGGAGCAAAAAACAGAAAAAAATCAACTATCCATTTTTGAACATAAACTCATACATTTCTAAGTCCACTTGGGAAGGTCCTAACAAGCCTAGGCCTAGGGATTTTCGTTTGATGATTGGTTAAAAGTTAGGTTTTGTTAGGTCTTGTTTTAGCTTGAATCATACGATATAGAACGATGTAGAATATAGAGAATCAAGAGAGAGAGGCAAGTTTTCACAATTTCTAAATTTTATAACAAAAGAGAAAAAGGGAGGGAAAAGTTGTTAGAAGCCATCAACCACCTAATGATGATTAGGTGGCTATTTATAGGAGAGGAGGGAGGCTTTCCTTCCTTCTTTTATTTTCCTAATTTTGCTAATTAGTCCCTAATCTTTGGTAAATATGCTATTTTTCACTTTTAGCATATTAAACCTTATTACAAACTACTTTCTACTAAGTAAAATAAAGACTAAACACTAGAAATAAATAAAACCACTTAAAGTATCATAATCGACACTTTTATGATCCTAATAATCTCCCCTAAGGGTCAATTATTCTAGGCGTTCCCTTCTTGATCCTAGTGGTCTTCCATTCACATACATTTCTTATCTTCTCATTTGATCACGAAACTTCAACCGTTCTTCAATCTCTTCAGCAAACAGTTGTAAGTATTCAACATCTTCTTTACTAAGATTGTGAGTCATATATCCATACTTAACATCGTTGTTATAGCTCTTTAATCCTTCCAAGACTCTTTTCAATGTCGCATCACAGAACTTATGAACTTCTTGATGTCTCGTCACTCTCTTTTCTTTCTTGATGTTCTTGTAAATAATGCCATATACTGGTTTAGAGACGATGGAGAACATCTTGTACTTCTTAATGCCTGTGAAAGTGATTGTTGGTGCAGTAAGATTGACATGTTGTTGATGGCTTTCCACACCTAGTTAAAAGTCATGAACTCTTTCCCAGATCACTGTGCTCCTAATGAAGACTGACAATGACCACATCAATCCAGTCTCAGCATAGTCATCTACCTTGTGATTTATGATTAACAGATACATATCTTCAATATTATTCTTGTTAAGATTCTTGTAATCTGACTCTGTGATACACACTATACTTCCATTTGCCCTTCTTGTAACTATCTCTGTGATAAACTTGTACTCATGACCTAGTTCCCAGTAAGTCTTGATGATTTAAACAATCTTTGAATTTGAGTAGATTTCTTCCTTTGGCTTTTCGGGTGCTTGTTGGTTCTTGATGTAGAATATCTTTGCATGTGGATTCTTCTAATGTTCGACCCCGTAACGAGCATAAGGATTAAACCTCTTCACACATTTCTTTACCCATCTGGATGTTCTTTCTTCTATATCATCATCATGAAAAATGACTATAGGAAACTTATGTAAAGATAATACAATCTTATCTGGTCCTGAGTTGCCCTTCTTTAAGTACAAAAGATCTTGATTAACTAGAGGTAGTCCAGGAGCTTTTGGATCTCTTTGACAGCTTTGAACGACTGAAGTGGGCTTTGGTTGATATGGTGGAACAATGATTTCTTTCTTGCTTTCCCATACAATGTCACTTTTCAAGAAATTTTGCATCTGATCAATGTGATACTGATGCTTATCTCCTGAAGTACACTGTTGTCTTAACACACCCACTTAAAGCATTCATGGTTGATTATAACCTATCTTAGGAGACAATAATGGTGATGATAATCAGAATCCTAGCTCACGAAGACTTTACTAACTTACTGCTTAACGGCAATTTATATACTAGTAGTCCACTATCCGAGTCTTTACCTAAGAAATCAGAACGTTATGTGTAATCCTAGGTCACCTGCTAGTCTACCTATTCACTGAACTAGAGGTAAAGATAGGGCATGATTTGTGATCCTATTATTTAAGATATATAAACGGTTATATGTAGTTTTATCCCGAACTCTAGCTAAAGCTCTATTTGTATTCCTAGATCCACTTGAATGATAAGCTAAACACATACTTAAGCACATAAACGAGTATAAATTGATAAACATAACCAACGCACAACGAATAAGCAAACAATCAATATAAACAAACCAACATTATATTACCATAAACGTGGCTAATACCTTATAATTATACAAATGTCATAGACGAATGATTAAAGTAATTAAAACCGAACGCGTATTTAGAGTATATAGATTAAAAGGGTTTTCCTATGGATTGGAGCACTTTGCAGGACCTTCTTGGTTTCTTAAATCTTCTGAAAATCGAACTTGGTGGTTAAAAGCCTACCTAAAACGAATTTTAGAGTTTGGTATTTATAGAGTCTGGAAATTGGTCGATATGCCGTATTGAAAGGGTTCAATATGGTGTATTGGGGTTTCTTGGCGTGGGGTCCATGATTAATATCTTCTAGAATATTCTTGGACTCATCCTTGGATACGGTGTAGGAGTTCTTCTAGATACGGCGTATTGGTCTTCATAACTTCATGGATGCAAGTGAAGTTAAGGCACATATACGCCGTATCTTTTTGATGGATACGGCTTATAGGTTGTCAAATCAGTAGACTTCTTGATTTCTTCATTTAAGCTCCAAAATGCGTGCCTTTTAGCTAGACTTCACCAATTGCTCGATAATTACTACAAATCACAAATATAAGCAATCAAGTACCAATTCATGCATAAATAATGTAAAACGAGCAATATAGCTGGGATAAATAACGCTATAAAATAGACGTTATTTGATGTAATCAAATATCCCCCCACTTGAATCCTACTTGTCCTCAAATAGACTTTAGAAAACTTATGAAAATGTATCCCAAACGTAAGTCTAGGGTTTTTCCTTTAAGCATGATTTTCATTCAATTACTAGCACACAACCAAACACATCACGATATAGGAAAATGAAAAAACTTAAATCACGCAACTAATCTATATGGTAACATTTAAGTAGTTCACTCAATTTCTTAGTCGTGACGAGTATTTTATCATAAGCTTAGCAAGGATACACATCTCCACCACTAAAGCTAAGGAGTAACAAGTCTAAATAGGTAAATTGGGTTTATATGATTAGGCTTAAGGGTTTGATTATTCTTTTCAATCTCTATCGATACCAATATTTCAGAAAAGGCAACAAAACCACAAATGCACGCCCAAATCCATGACCGAGACACTTGTGATTGCTCAAATCCTTAACTCGAATGTTAATACAAATAAACAGGCAAAATCATTTATTTCTATTCTACGATCTTCGTTGTTTTATTGATGACAAAACTTGAAGTAACATTGTGCTAAAACCTTTTCTTAAACACAAGTTTTCACAAAATCATAAAGTGACATAAAAATATGTGTACATTATTTTATGTAAACCAAAACTATACACAAAAAGGTTTTCTAATTTCTCTTTTAAATTACATCACACATGACCTAATCAAATGCAGCAAATCCAAGGGTAATCTCACAGGATTACACAATATTTTCCAAGATCTTGAGAATCAAAATTCGAATTTGGTTACTGTAGGCCGGTTCCATTGGTTTTGGCTGCCGGTGTTGTTCTCCAATGGCACTGGCAGAACCGGGCTACAATACTTTTTTTGCCTATAAATACCAAGCCAATTCTCATGTTTTAACACACCTTCTCACTAAGAAATACTCTCTTATCTACTGATCTTTCTCTCTATTTCTTGCATATTCTTTCTTAGCTTCTTGTAGGTAATTTACTTCAAAGAATAAATTACCAAGATTTCATCCGAGACAAACAAGTATCAAGTACCTTGCATACGATCTCCATAACTCCATCAAGATCACATTCTTGAGTCTTGATCATTACTTTGTAGTTGTTAGTCCATTCATAATTTGTATATCAAGTGTAGTTGTGTTGAATCGATTCTACCGTGTGAAGAATCCGTCATTTAGCTTTGTATTATTAAAGAGGTGTAACCATCGTTGTGAGGCTTCTCCGCCGGTCAAAAAAGAGATTGGTGACTAGTGTTTAACAAACTCTCGAGTAGGTGACTCGGGGAGTGGAGTAGGGTAAGGAAGGTGTCCTTGTAGCCGAACCACTATAAATACTTGTGTCCTGGTTATATCTCTCTAACTCTTTACTTTACTTACTTTTATATTTCACGAACCAAAGATCAACATCAACTCATTTCATAAAGTTTCAAGCAAAATTTTAAAAAGATAACAAATCAATTAAGAAAACTATTCAATCCCCCTTCTAGTTTTCCACAATTGGCATCAAGAGCTAGGTTACCAAAGTTTTTAAAATAAATTGTATTTTAAATCTTTAAAACGATTATGGATTCAGAAAACTACAAAGAAGGCCATTCTATGCAACGACCACCTCTATTCGAGGCAAATTGTTTTATATATTAGAAAAATCATTTTGAAACTTATGTGAAATCTAAAGATATTGATCTTTGGTATATTATAGCTTATGGTAACTATAAACCTACCATCAAAGACAAAGATGGTAAAAATATAGCTATTCCATATGAAAAATTTGATGAGAACTACAAGAAAATGATTTCCAAAAATGATGGAGCAAAAATGGTTTTATACAATGCTTTACCTAAAAAGGAATACGAAAGAATTTTCATGTGCGATACGGCTCAAAATATTTAGGATTCATTAATAACTACTCATCAAGGTAACAAACAAGTTAAAGATAATAAAATAGATCTTTTTGTACAAAAATATGAAGAGTTCTCTATAACCGATGATGAAACTATAGATTGTGCCTTTTCTAGATTTAATACAATCATTACATCACTCAAAGCACTTGATGAATATTTTTTAAGTCGTAATCATGTAAGGAAATTCCTGAGGGCTTTCCTTTCTAAGTGGCGTCCAAAGGTGACGGCAATTGAAGAATCCAAGGACTTATCAAAACTATCTCTAGATGAACTAGTTGGCAATCTCAAAGTCTATGAGGTAGTACTTGAGAAGGATTTAGAAAGTGCAAAGAATAAGAAAGAAAAATACAAATCTCTTGCCCTAAAATCAAGACAAGTCTTAAGTGATGAGGATGCATCTTCCTCGGATAGCAACGACAAAGAATATGCAATGGCCGTTAGGGATTTCAAAAAGTTCTTTAGAAGAAGAGGAAAGTTTGTCCGACAACCCTACGATGACAAGAAGAACTTCCAAAAGGCCAAGGAAGACAGGAAAGAATACCGAAGGTGCTTCAAGTGTGGCGATCCAAACCACTTCATTAGTGATTGTCCAAAGAATTCTTTCAACGATCAAAAGGCGTTCGTGGTGGGTTATTGGAGTGATAGCGGAGATGATAAAGAAGAAATTTGTCTCATGGCACACGAAAACGAGGTGCGACAAAAGCTCAAACTTGAACCGGATGAATGGATCAAAGACAGCGGGTGTTCAAGACACATGACGGGTAACAAG
>BQNB010078037.1:12705-30668 GCA_026074375.1 Tanacetum coccineum
ATACAAATGTAAAACATACAAATACAATGTATTTTTGGTACGTTTTTAGTCATTTAAGTCCGATTTTAGTGGTCAAAGGAATGTGTAATTAAACACATACCACTCAGCCCTACTCTAAGGCGTGGAGTTTAAGGGTTAAATAAACTAGACATTTGCATTAGACCTTAATTAGATTTTATAAAGCTAAATGGTAAATCTCTATTCAACTCTCTTCGAGGATACGACCCCAGACTAATAGTTATCACTTTTCCTAAAGTAATTCTATCTCTAAACGGTAATTTATTACCGACCGCTTTACACGCGTCAGTCAACTATTACGGGTTAAAGGATATAGGTTATTGGTTACGCATAGGGGTTAAATTAATGCGACCAATGATAACCTAATGCACATGAACGATGACCCATGTGAATTAGCCATTGTCACCGGTAATGCATGGGTCCATGACACTATAAGCCACTATAACCCAATGCACATGACCCATGACCCATGTTAAGTACCCATTGTCACCAATTATGTATGGGTCGTAACATGACACTATAAGCCACTACAACCCAATGCATATGACCCATATGATGTTGAATACCCATTAATTAATGTGACTAGTTATAACCTAATGCACATAAACCATGACCCATGTTAATTACCCATTGTCACCAGTCATGGATGTGTCATAACATGACACTATAAGCCACTACAACCCAATGCATATGACCCATATGATGTCAAATACCCATTAATGAATGTGACCAGTGATAACCTAATGCACATGACCCATGACCCATGTGAATTAGCCATTATCACTGGTCATGCATGGGTTCCATTACACTATAACCCACTACAACCCAATGCACATGACCCATGCTAATTGCACATTGTCGATCACCAGTCATGTATTGGTCGATAATATGACATTATAAGCCACTACATCTCCTGTATAACGATATCATATCGACTTATCCGTTTAACATCTCATGTATAACGATATCATCTTGACTCATCTGTTTAACATGTCTTGTATAATGATATCATCTCGACTCATCCGTTTAACATCTCATGCATAATGATACCATCTCGACTCATCCGTTTAACGTCTCATGTATAACGATACCATCTCGACTCATCTGTTTCACATCTCATGTGTAACAATATCATATTGACTTGTCCGTTTAACATATCATGTATAACAATATCACCTCGACTCATCTGTTTAACATCTCATGTACAACGATACCATCTCGACTCATCCATTTCACATCTCATATAGAACGATATCATATTGACTAATCCGTTTAACATCTAATGTATAACGATACCATCTTGACTCATCCGTTTAACATCACATGTATAACGATATCATCTTGACTCATCTCTTTAACATCTCATGTATAACGATATCATATCTACTCATCCGTTTGACATCTCATGTATAACGATATCAACACTATCATATCGACTCATCCGTCTAACATCTCAAGTATAATGATACCATCTCGATTAATTTCTTTAACATCTCATGTATAACGATATCAAATCGTCTAATCTGTTCAACATGTCTTGTATATCGATACCATCTCGACTCATCCGTTTAATGTCTCATGTATAACGATATCATTTCGACTCGTCTGTTTAACATCTCATGTACAACGATACCATCTCGACTCATCCATTTCACATCTCATGTATAACGATATCTTATCGACTCATCCATTTAATGTCTCATGTATAACGATATCACCTCGACTCATCCATTTAACATCTCATATATAACAACATCACCTCGACTCATCCGTTTAACGTCTCATGTATAACGATATCATCTCGACTCATCTGTTTAACATCTCATGTACAGCGATACCATCTCGACTCATCCGCTTAACATATCATGCATAACGATACCATATCGACTCATCCATTTAACATCTCATGTATAATGATACCATCTCGACTCATCCATTTAACATCTCTTAAAATAATCTATGTGTTAAGCTTCTATATTCGTTTGTCTCTTTACCTTATAAACTCATATAACCGAATATGAAAGCCTCATTTTTGCTATCGGTAAGAGTAGTACTTATAAACTTAATCATATAGTTTTTTTTGAAACACTAGGGTTCAAGTCTCGGATCTTGCCTACTCTAGTTGGTGCCCCACTTGGTTAGGAGAGTTGCTGGAGCTATTCATTATGGGGTGAATAATGACGGGTGCCAAAATACATGTGAGGTCAAGGTGTTCTCGCTGATTCACACTTTTTTTAAATTAAGATATAAGATATATTTTATTTTATAATCTCTAAATAAAATGAAATTTCTCTCTTAACATTTCATTTATCCCGCCTTATGTTTTCCCGAAAAGTCAAATTGACCGCCTTATGTTTTCAGTCCTAAAACATATTGTTAACCTCACATCTCTCATCCTCACCCTTATCCTCGCTCTCTCACATTCCTCTTTTGTATTGAAAACCAAACCAAATTCGTCCAAAACCGTCTCCGTTATCGATCTCAATGGTCATTCACCAAAATTCATCATGTCATGGGTCACATCCCATGAGTCACGCGCAACCACATACCGTGCGAATTCATAATCATCACTTTCGATTTTATGCCATATATCCACATATGAGGTACTTTAAAGTGTTATATATTCAATTTAATCATCAATTTGAGATGTTTATGGGTTAATTTCTTGTGTGGGTTTCAGGAATTTGGGTTCGTGTAAACCTGAATCTATTCGAGCTTGGAACATGTTTTCTGATACAATTGATGCTCCCCCACAAGTATCTCAGGTGTATATATTATCATTAAATGGATAATTTCTAATAATATGTTTCAATTTTGATATGTGAGATTTTGTTATATTTTTGTTCGATTAGTCTGTGATGTTCATTATGTTGAGTTTGTTGTTTGATTTTTTAGATACCTTTTGATGGTTATGAGGATGTATAGTGATATTTAGGTACACTTAAAATATAATCAAGATAGTTTTGGACTAATGAGATGTTTCTGTAAGCTTATACTCACTAGTAAGCGGTTACTAATTTTTTGTTTGCTAATATAGCACTTACTTAAACACTCACATTGATAACATAAAAGCTATCTCGGCTTCAGAAATTGCAATATAAACATAAAATGCTTATTCAGTCGGCAAGTACTTATGCATAAATAATCCCAAACGCTCCTTAGAATGGACGACCTATATAGTTGTATATTGTGTTTCTGTTTTATGTGTTTACTCAGTTGATTAGTAGTTTTATATTTGTTGGGCGTCGTTTTCACAGCAGTATGGTTGCTATATAAGGTTAAAAACTTATTTTTTTAGTTGATGAAACATAATGAATTGATAGTAAAAGGTTGTATAAAAAATAATGTTACTGATAGAACACCAGTGCGACAAGAAATCATTTGCCTATGTTCTTATTGCAATTTCTTATGCCATCTGTAGTTGTAATGGAGATGACGTTTATATCGACTTGTAGTTGTAAAACAAGAACATCAATTGGAAATAAGGTATGCTTTATTATATTTCAGTTATAATCGTAATTACATATATGTTATAAACTTTACATAAATTTTGGTTTGCAACTTGTGTGTAATAAAGTTAAAAAAAAAAATTGGCTCTTAACTTAAACTTTAGAGTTTATGGATTCTAATAAGAAATGCAACAAAAATGTGGATCAGTTTTAGGTAAAAATGAGTTTCTACTATTTAGTTTGTTACACACCTTTAAAATTCTTTATTGTTGGATAACATGAATCTTATAGATCTGCAAACTTTTGGTAATGATCATCGAACACATTTTTTATATCTAGTTATGCTTATAATTAAATGGCATTGACTAAATAATAATACATTTTTTTGTTTGTTATACATGTTAGCAGTGTTTTTATTAAAGTGACGGTCATTAAATATTCCCGAGCCTTGTATAAGAAAAACTTAGTTTACGGGAATTTATCTAAGCTAATTAGGCCTAGGTGTTCGGGCTTAAGTCCATTAGTAATAGGTCCGGCCCAAAGTCAAGCCCAACAACCCAAGAAGGGTTTTATCTCATGTAACTATATAAAGCCCTCTCCAAGTGTGGAGAGGGTGTTGCTTCTCATTTTTCTTTCTAGTGCAAGTAATCATCCTTATTTTCTCTTTATCTCTCTCTCTCTAGTTCTTTCTCTCTCTAATTTTTTTTCTTCTTATTTTTGTGTTCATGGTGATGAAATGATACATCTAACATGTGGTATCAAGAGCATCAGGTGGGTGTAGTGGTTTCGTTGTGGTTGTGAGCTTATCGGGTACAGCTTATTCTAGTTTTTATTTCGTTTAGATTTTTTCTTCTTTCTGTTTATTCGTAAAAACTAGAATCCATCATATCTTGGGCTTAATATTCAATCATATATTTATTGTTGGGCTTCTAATCTGATGGTAACAGACGTGTGATTTCAAACATTCAAAGCGTAGCAATTTTTTTCTTTCTTTTTTTTCACTATTATTTCCGTGGCTTATTTATTTGTAAGCAACTTATTTCTTGTTCAAGCTTATTTCGAGTGTAAGCAGCGTATTTGTTCGTCTTATTTTTCTGGACTTATTTCTTGGTCTAAAGCTCAGTTTCGAGTCAAAGTCTTCAACGTTATAGCTTTCTTCTTGTGGCTTATTTCGAGTAAAAGTGCGTATTTTCGAGAGTTTTTTTTCTTGGTTTGCTTCTCTTTCACGCGTTTGAAGAAAGAGCACAAGGACAAGTTTTTGTTGTTACTCGTTGTGGTCCAGAAAAGGACATAGTACGTCTTTCTTATTTGTGTGTCAGGCGAACAATACCAAGTAACATGAATAAGGCGAGTTATACGTTTGTTTGAAGGCGAGTTAAACGCTTGTTTGAAGGCGAGTTATATGTTTGTTTCAAGGCGAGTTATACGTTAGTTTGAAGGCGAAGTATATGTTTGTGAGGCGAGTTATACATTTCCTTGTGGGCGAAAGTAAGGCGAACTATACGGTTTTAGTAAGGCGAACTATACGTTATCAACTAGGGCGATTTATACAACACCAAAACAACCAAGCGAATTATACATAAGAAAAAATGGTGAAACGTGCTCTTTCCGTGTAATTTCGGGTTTTTCGGTTTCGTGTGTCGGTTAACTAAGGGACTTCAAACTTACATCATTACGATCGTCATCCTTTTTCGATCATCGTGGTATATTTGGTTTTTACCGACGATCACCGTACCATACCATGAGATTACAAATATAAACGTTCGTTCTTTTATAACTTCAAAACAAAAATGACGATTACAAATAGGAGGGAAAACTTTCTTTAATTAACAAGAATCAAAAAGTGTCACATGCAGTCCCTCTCTTTTAACTATAATTTCACCATTAGTCTTTGTTGCATTATAAGCCCTTCTAGTTGAAACTACAATTACACCGTTAGTCTTTTTCAACCAAACTTCACCGTTTGTCCTTTTAAGCTCAACAATCGTTAACAAAAGCTCAAGTACTTCATCAACAACAACGATTTCTTCAACAACAATTAATTATTGTTTCACGGTTTCTTCTTGATTTTGTAAAATCCCGCGAAAGATTTAATTCTTTTCTCGGTTTAAATCTAAGACTTGTAAAATCCCGTGAACGTTAATTGCTTTCAATCCACAACAACAATCACTTTACCCACTAAAGATCCTTGTTTATCATTTCACATCACTTTTGCAATGTCGACTCGCACAATTGTTATTTGGTAATCGGAGGCTGGAGTCGACTGCCACCTTTTCAATATCAATGTTCTCGGAATGAGAAAAGCCGATTAAGCGTGTTATCTCTGTGAGAAATTCAAAAAGAAATCTTTTTGGAGAGATTCTGAGTGGAAATAGGGAGGGTTTGTGCATTGCATCACTGGGGCCATGATGACTTGACTTCATATTAGAATAAAATTTGGATTACCAAGATAGCTTATTGCATTGACCTAGTTATCTGTCCTAAGGTTCCTATACGCAGGGCTTTCTTTCTTTTCCACCACTTTAACCTTATAATTCATAATTTCATTCTATTAAGAACAAAAACCCTTTCAAGTGCTTACCGAGACTTTGCATGACTAGTACCTTGTAGGGTTTGTTCCAAGGACATTAACGCAGGAAGGAAATGTCCCAAGCATTCACGAACCAAAAACCGTAAGTAGGAATACAGCAAGATTCCTATGCAAGAGCCAAGCATATGATCCTAGGAGGAGGTGACAGAAACCTCGGGTTTCCAACACTGTCACCGGTTACGTTCCATCTCAATGATCATCAATGCCTATCATAGTTATGGATCGATGCCGATAGGAAAGTATCATATCAAAATACAATATACTTATAGTATACTGCTAGTATCACTCTCTCTGCCTTGACGTTAGGTTTCAGACTTGATGATCGAGCTAAGAGATGCTGACGAAGAAACTTTAGAAAACCAACCTTGAGCGTTGTCCTTTAGACTAGCGTACATTAGGACTGTTATGAACAGGTAACAACAAATTCCATTTAAAAAAAAAATATTCGACATTAAGTACATCTAAGCTAAAAAAAGTAAAAATGCCCATAAAGTAGATATAGGTAGCTTTTGGAACTGATTTATACAAGCTATAAATCAAATAAAAACATTAACAAAAATCATAAAACATAATCATGACAACCCGCCCATCCCCCCTACTCCAGCCTTCCAGTCCTAACCATACTTCCCCCGCATCCAGGCCAACAAGACACACCGCGCAAGCACAAGTCTACAAACCAACCGCCCAGCACTCCAGTCACGAACCCTGGCTCCCAACCATTCCACCGGCCCCGCCCATCCCCGAGAATCGTCACATCTCTCCTATGCAACGGCCCACAAGTCCGGACAAAGGAAGTATCCACTATTCATGGTGCAGGATTCTCATCTCAACCCCCAACAACGGGGGAGGCGGCGGCACCGAGCAAGAACCTGCACCAGGACCATATTTGACCACCTTTCTCCATAAACTTCAGGTCCTTTTCACATGAGCCAAAGCTCCACGTTTATTTCTTCCTCCTTATCATTTTTTGTCTCCTTGAACGATCAGAATTTCATTTCCGTAAGGAATACCGCATTATCATTCTCGTCATAAAAAAAAAAAAAGGGGGTTTATAACATCATAGCATGATCTTTGCTAAATAATTCATGCGATGATAATGTCAAAACTACCTAAATCTATGGGCATTAGTTCCGATAATAAACTGGATGTCCTAACTATCCTAAATGTACAGCCGCTAAGCACATGTTTTGGTTGCTAAAGTTCTTTTCGTCAGCTAGCTCCGACACGTAACTAACGTCTAAGGCAGAGAGAATGATATCTAGCAGTATACTAAAAGTATTTGATATGATACTTCTATCGGCATCCGAATCCAATAACATATAGGCATGATGATCATTGAGAAGGAACGTACCTGTGACAGTGTTGGAACCCGAGTTTCTGTCACCTCCTCCTAGGACATATGCCTTGCCTCTTGCATCAGGAACTCTTGCTTTATTCCTACGGTTTTGGTTCTTGACTTTGGGACAAATCCTTTTCCGGTAATGTCCTTGCACAAACTCAACAAAGTACTAGTCAAGAAGTCTCGAAGCAACTGAAAAGGGTTATAAAGAATGAAAATGAATTATAAGGTTAAAGGGTGAAAAGAAAGAAGCCCTCTATAGAACCTTAGGCAGAAACTAGGTCAATGCATAATCTATCGGTAATCACAAATTTTATTCTAATATTGAAGACAAGTCATCATGGCCCCAGTGATGCAATGCACAACCCTCCCTATCCACTCAGAATCTCTCAAAAGATTTCTTTTTGATTTCTCACAGAGATCAACACGCTTCTATCGGCTTTCTCATTCCGAGATCATTGATATTGAAAAGGTGGCAGTCCGCTCCAGCCTCCGATTACCAAATAACAAATGTGCACTTATAGAGTCTAGAGCCAATGAGATCCATCAAAAATCTCTCTAAGGACACACATTCCAATATACAAACTGTCCGTACATCTATTAAACAACCATTTGGTATCAATAAGCCAACTCATTAATCCCCTTGTGATAATTTCCAGAACATCAGAGTGATACTCTTTAGTATTCACAGTGACGATGGAAATCCTTCTTGAGCCAACATCAAACAAGCTCTTGGTAGGTGACTTGCGAGATTCTAAATGAATCAAGCTTGTGTCAACTGGATATCGATTTTGGTCCAGTATATGAATTGACGACTCAATCAGAAAGATAGTAACTATCTGATTCACCTCTTATATTGTTGTCCTGCTTTGAGAACGTTTTCGTTATGAAACAGCAAGTACGGTGAATCTTCTAATGCAATCGTTTTAGAGGATCTAATACTACTTTGAGCGGAAAACCCTGTCAATGAGGTTCTTCTAAATTGAACCTACCTGATCACAAGTACAGTATTTATACTGTAAAACGGTCCTCACGGAACCAGAGGTTAATGTAACCAAACTCAAGACGAATGACAAAGCCATATTCGTCTATATCTGTTGTTGATCACTAACATCAATTTTCAGGGATAAGTGACGGCGTTGCAACCTCATTCCAGCGGAGTCAAGATTTAAGACCTCATGCTCAATCAACAAAGATATATACATGATGAAAGCTCAACCTATCAAAGTCTTCCGCAATCTCTGATGTACAAAGTACTTCCTCAAAAAGACCATTTCTGACAAGATTGCCGGACAATTAACAAAGATATATCTTACAAGTATTCAAGCCCACTCCTAACCCATGAGTGTACAAGTAAGCAAATGTTAAAGGAAATGGTAACGTGAGATATTATTGTGGCAAGATTTCAAGACCTTGAGCAGCGGGTGGGAGACCACCACATCACACGGCGACATACAAATCAAGTATAACAGATATCAAAGATCCTCCTAGTCCAGATAAATCAAGGCCAAAGATCACGATATCATAATATGTCAAAGAATATCAAGTTAAAGATCAAGATCCAAGATCACAAGCATGCAAATGGAATTTCAAAAGAATTCCCAAGAATACAAGGCTCCAAGACTCAAGACGTCACAAGAAGGATCCACATTTGAATGGCCACCCCTTAAGGGGAGATTGTTAGCAGTGTTTTTATTAAGTGATGGTCATTAAATATTCCCGAGCCTTGTATAAGAAAAACTTAGTTTACGGGAATTTATCTAAGCTAATTGGGTCTAGGTCTTCAGGCTTAAGTCCATTAGTAATAGGTCCGGCCCAAAGTCAAGCCCAACAACCTAAGAAGGGTTTTATCTCATGTAACTATATAAAGCCCTCTCCAAGTGTGGAGAGGGTGTTGCTTCTCATTTTTCTTTCTAGTGCAAGTAACCATCCTTATTTTCTCTTTCTCTCTCTCTCTCTCTCGTTCTTTCTCTCTCTAAAATCGTTTTTCTTATTTTTGTGTTCATGGTGATGAAATGATACATCTAACAATACCTAAACAGGAAGATGGATCACTTACTGGGTTGACAAGTACGTACGCGGAGGAGCATCTGGCGGAGATACAAAGGACTAAGTTCTTGATTGGAGAAGAACCAAATCCGTTAACTGAGGATCTTCGGTAAAGATCTGTCTGCTGAGCTTTACCCAAAACATGTTCATTGTTTCATGGAACTAATCCAGGTATTTTGTGGTTAAAAAGTGGCACTAGATACCAAATCAGTCCCTTCATCCTGTTTCACTATAATTGCAGTGTATCCTTGACTGACTTGTTAAACTCAACTAAGCCATATTTTGGGGTAATCATTTGTTCTAAGACTGATCTTTTTTTAAAGGAAAAAAATTAGCCCATTCTGAACAAGGAATATTGTTTATCAATACTTTAATGATAGTATTAAGGAAATTCATATGCCGTGAGACAATTAACATGGGTTTTTGAGGTTCGTCTGTGCTTTCATTAAACTTATTAATAAGCACTCTTAGAAAACTTGCATTAAACACACAAGTTAATGTTTCTTGTGTTGGTTCCTGTAGGATGCCAAGAACAAGTATATTCAGGATAATTTTTGAGGGGGAGAATAGTGATTAAAAATGTGATCAATACGGATTAATAACGAATACGATCTTTAATCTATAAGTGCGTTCCCAAACCTCGCATGTGCTACTAAACTCTTTTTCATAACATATATGGTGCATATGTGTAGGGGGAGCTTTTTGGTAATTCTAAAAACACTCAATGTGTTTTAAATGATTTCTCAGACACATTGATTGATTTTTTATCGAATGGTTTTATGGATCTTCATGGCAATACCCCAAAGACCGACCAACTGTTGTTTCTCAGGAAGTCATAAGATGGTTAGGTTAGGTTATTTTCATTCCAGGATTAGCCAGAAACCAAAGGAGCATATATCCTGGAACAAACTCCATAGATAGAGTATAGTCATAGGTATGATTGAATAAAGGAGTAAATTAAGAATAAGGGATGTGCCGATGTGATGGAGCTATGTGCTTGGAACAAACCAACAAGGTATAGTCATGAAAATCTCGGTGGTAAGCACTGAAGGGGTTGGGAGAATGGTAAATAATTGTAAGGATAAAGGGTGAAAGAAAGAAGTCCTCCATACAACCTAGGCAGAAGAAACAGGGTCATTACATAATCATATCGGTAATCACAAAGATGATTCGATTATTAAAGACTGACACATCGGACCCTGTGATTGCAATGCAACAACCTCCCTAGCCACTCAGAATCTCTCAAAATATTTTGTTTTCATTTCTCATGGAGACTCCAATACACGTTTCTATCGCTTTCTCATACGAGATCGTTGATATTGAAAAGGTTGCAGGCCGCTCAGCCTCCGATTACCATATAAACAAATGTGCAACTTAGAGTGTTAGAGCCAACGAGATCGATTCAAAAAATCTCCTAGACACATAATTCCCTATTTATCAAAATGTCTGTACATCATTTTACAAAAACATTCGTTATCAATAGTCCTAGCATTATCCTTGTGTTAATTGCCAGAAGAACATCAGATTGATCTCTTTAGTATTCACAGTTACAATTCCAGATTGTTGTTTTTCAGAAGACGAAATCATTTTTGAGCCAACATCAACAAGCTCTTGGTAGGGTTGATTTGCTGTGATTCTAAAATATCAAGCTTTTTCTGTGTCTATCTGGGATATCGATTTTGGTCTAGTATATGAATTGACGAGTCAATCAGATTGATAGTAACTATCTGATTCACTCTTACCGTGTTGTCTGCTTTGAGACGTTTCGGTAATGAGAACAAGCAAGTATGGTGAATCTAATGCAATAGTTAGAGGATCTAATACTTTAGCTGTAAAACCCTGTCAAGGAGGTTATTCTAATTTGGAACCTACTGATCACAGGTTACAGTTTTTTTTTTTTAAATCAATAAAACGGTCCTCACCCGAATACGGAGGTTAATGTAATCGAACTCAAGACGAATGACAAATCCATATTTGTCTATATCTGCTGTTTATCACTAACATCTATTTTTTTAGGTAAAAGTGTTGGCGTTACTATCTCATTCAGCGGAGTCAAGATTTCAAGACCTCATGGCTCAACCAAACAAAGATAAATTACATGATGAATGCTCAAGCACATTGTGTCAAAGTCTTCCTGCAATACTTCCTTTTTTAAAGTACATTTTGACAAGAATGCCAAAAACTCACAAAGAATATATTTTACAAAGTGGATCAACGTACTACTCTACAACGTTGATTGTACATGAATCATGTTAAAGAAAATGTTAAGGGAGATTATCAGCAAGCTTTCAAGACCTTGAGAATAAGGGTGGAGACACAAGATCGCAAGACGGCATAAAGATTCCAGGATAAAGATTTAGAGATCTCATAGTAGTAAAGACAAATCTCAAGGGCCAAAGACCTCGATTTCGGTTATTTGTCAAAGAATTTCATGTTATAGATCAAGCTACAATTTCACAAGCATGCAAATGGATACTTGAAGAATTCCAAAGAATACAGGCTCCAAGACTCAAGAGTCACAAGATGGATCACACAATTGAATTGACCACCCTTTAGGGGGGAGTAGGTTGTTAGCAGTGTTTTTTTTAAAGTGGTGGTCATTATAAATATTCCTGAGCCTTGTATAAGAATAATTAGTTTACGGAGAATTATCTATACGTCTAAATTGGTTAGGTGTTCGGCTTAAGTCCATTTGTAATATGGTTGGCCCAAAGTCTAGCCCAAACAATCCCCATATAGAAGGGGTTTTATCTCATGTAACTTTATAAAAAGACTCTCCTAAGTGTGGAGAAGCGGTTGTTGCTTCTTATTTTTCTTTCTAGTGCAAGTAACCATCCTTATTTTCTCTTTGTCTCTCTCTCTCTCTAGTTCTTTCTCTCTCTAAAATCTTTTTTCTTATTTTTGTGTTCATGGTGATGAAATGATACATCTAACAATACATAAACAGGAAGATAGATCACTTACTGGGTCGACAAGTACGTACGCGGAGGAGCATGTGGCGGAGATACAGAGGACTAAGTTCTCGATTGGAGAAGAACCAAATCTGTTAACTGAGGATCTTTAGTAAAAATCTGTCTGCTGAGCTTTACCCAAAACATGTTCATTGTTTCATGGAACTAATCCAGGTATTTTGTGGTTAAAAAGTGGCACTAGATACCAAATCAGTCCCTTCATCCTGTTTCACTATAATTGCAGTGTATCCTTGACTGACTTGTTGAACTCAACTAAGCCATATTTTGGGGTAATCATTTGTTCTAAGACTGATCTTTTTTTAAAGGAAAAAAATTAGCCCATTTTGAACAAGGAATATTGTTCATCAATACTTTAATGATAGTATCAAGGAAATTCATATGCCGTGAGACAATTAACATGGGTTTTTGAGGTTCGTATGTTTAAACTTATTAATAAGCACTCTTAGAAAACTTGCATTAAACACACAAGTTAATGTTTCTTGTGTTGGTTCCTGTAGGATGCCAAGAACAAGGATATTCAGGATATACTAATCTTGTCTGTTAATCATCTTTAGCATATGGACTATCTCAACTTTTGGCAGGTATGTATATTCTCCGCAGTACAAACAAAACGCTAAAATGTTTAACTTAATTTTGCTAATACTATGGAATTTATACAAACACATTGTCTAGACGTTGTTATACAATCTACCATATTGTTTTGGTTTGCTTATAATTTTGTAATTTACAATAACTTGTAGAACTAGATAAGAAGAGGAACTAGAAGACTGTTACCATTCAAGCTATAAAGTTTATGTTTGTGATATGATTTGAGTCAGCGATTTAGGTACATAATCAAGTTTGCTTTTTGTTTGTAATCATCATCTTTTGCTAATGTTTGAATAAAGATTAAGAATGTTTGTTTTTTTGCTAATGTTTGCTACTGAGTTAAGCTTATAAGGACCCAACTTATATTATTACCAGGTATGCTGCAAATATTGAACCATTAACCCTACACGAGTAGGAATGTCGTAAAGTTGCTGTAAGGAATTTCAGGAAGCATGGAATTTTTGTTGTGAAGCTGCCCAAAACACCTAACCTGGATAACAGGAAGCATGGGATATGTGTTGTGAAGCTGTAGGAAATTCGTAACATGATGCGGATATCATTAACCTGCTATTTATGTTGCTAGATTTTAGATTATTTCTTTTGGACATTTTTTATTTCGACTTGTAATTTAAATGTTAGACTCCTGCTTAGATTTACAGATTCTGAAATATGACTTGAATTTATTAGCTTTTATTTGGATGATTGTGAATGTCTTAGTATCATTGAACATGTTTTATTAGAGAAAAATGGGGGTGTAATTAGCCATAAAACAACGATCGCTGGCGATGGAACATTACTATTGATCATCTTTAATCCGTCTTTAAAATATGGTTGTTATCAGTTTGCTATATCCATTGGTAAATACCGACGTCTATTTGATGGTAAAGTTTGTCGGTGTTTACTAACGGATATTTGGATATATGTTTGTGAAATGACAACGGATTGTCAACGGAAAATTTCGTCATTGACTTTTGAAATCCGTTAGTAAAATCTGTTAGTAAAATTACCGACAACAATATTACCGACGGAAAGTTTCAGTTGGCGATCCGTTAGTAACAGCCATCACTGATGGATTACTAACGAATTTGACCGTCGTTGTTTCCCTGTTTTCTAGTAGTGTATGTGACTAAATACAAAAAAAACACGCTTTGTGTGACTAAATATTACAAAGGCCACACAAATATAAAATTCATGTGGCCATTGGATGATCAATAGTCACACAAAATACATATTTCTTCACTTTAAACAGCATATGATCACACTTATTAACACTTTTGGCCACTTTATGCTTAATTGTATGTGACTAAATACCCAAAAAAACATGTTTTGTGTGACTAAATATTACAAAAGGCCACACAAACATAAAATTCATGTGGCCATTGGATAATCAATAGTCACACAAAATACACATTTCTTCACTTTAAACAGCATATGGTCACACTTATTAACACTTTTGGCCACTTTATGCTTAATTATATGTGACTAAATACCCAAAAAAACATGCTTTGTGTGACTAAATATTACAAAAGGCCACACAAACATAAAATTCATGTGGCCATTGGATGATCAATAGTCACACAAAATACACATTTCTTCACTTTAAACAACATATGGTCACACTTATTAACACTTTTGGTCACTTTATGCTTAATTGTATGTGACTAAATATCCAAAAAAACATGCTTTGTGTGACTAAATATTACAAAAGGCCACACAAACATAAAATTCATGTGGCCATTGGATGATCAATAGTCACACAAAATACATATTTTTTTACTTTAAACAGCATATGGTCACACTTATTAACATTTTTGGTCACTTTATGCTTAATTGTATGCGACTAAATACAAAAAAAATGCTTTGTGTGACTAAATATTATAAAAGGCCACACAAACATAAAATTCATGTGGCCACTAGATGAACAATAGTCAAACAAAATACACTTTTACTTCACTTTAAACACCATATGGTCATACTTATTAACACTTTTGGCCATTTTATGCTTAATTGTATGTGACTAAATACAAAAAAACATGCTTTGTATGACTATACAGTGTTTACGGTTACTAATACTGATTAATCCAACGAAATGTGTACCTAATTAATCACACATGTTAAGGTTTTGGTCAATGTTTTTTAATGGATACGGCCACTAACTCAAAAATGTGACCGTGGGTACCTTACGGCCACGCGACCTTTAGTCACACACACTCAAAAAATCATGTGTGACTATATGTATATCGTCACACTTTTTTGGTGTAGCCAAATCCACTTTGTGTTCTAGTGTATAAGAGGATAGAACAACCGAAGAAAAAAAAGAGAGAGCTCCTGGAATTGAAACTCTTCATTACCACCTCTAGGATGTCTTCGAAAAGAAACCACAAAGTCTGGATTTTATAACTTTTACGCAACTGAAACATCCTTTTGAAGATCAAAGTTAAACAACCTGTTAAATTTCACTTTGAAGCAAACATCACCCAACCATTTGTCGTACCAAAAGTTATAATTATTACCATTACCAATCACTTTTTTGAAAACCCCAAAAGATCTACGCCCTTAGATTTAAGACTAGCGAGTGCTTTATGAATCGTGATCCAAATAAAATAACTGATACATGTCGGGGGAGGTTGATCAACAAAGCAATTAGAACCGTGAATAAATTTGATGACGCTAAGCCAGAGACATAATTAAGAAGACAAAAAATGCCAAAGCCATGTATACAACAAAGCACGGTTAAGAGCGTACAAACTACAAACCCTTAACCCACCATATTGGTTTTGCGCCATAACTTTACACCAACAAACCCAAGTCATTTTTCGCCCATCCATCTCCGCCCCCAAGAAGAAAGAACTACATAACCATTCAAGATGAGATAGGACTGTGTTTGGGGATATAAACAACGACATATAATACCTAGGGAGGGATCCTAAAAGCGATTATAAAAATGTGAGTCTACTTCCCACTCGATAAGGATTTAGCTTTCTATTTGGAAAGCTTGATTGTAACCTTTTGAATAACCTTATTCCATGAATTGATATGCGTCATATTAGCAACCACTTTCACACTAAGATACGTAAAAAGGAGATTATTTGCCAAACAACCAAAGCTATTAGCCATACTTTTAATATCCGAAGAATGAAAACCTAAACCATTAAGACTACTTTTGTGTTACTTAACTTTCAAACAGGACACATGAAAGAACCAATGCAACAACATCATCAACACATTTACATTAAAACTAGACCACTTACCAATGGACATAACATCATCAGCATAAAATAGGTGCGGGGATAAGAACCAAATCATTATTTCCAACAATAATAGGAACAAACATATCTCTATAAATAACCCGTTGAAATGAAACATGAAGACTCTCCATCACAAGGATAAATTAAAAGGGGAAAGAGAGTCTCCTTGTTGTAAACCTCTATGAAATAAGAATTCGTTAGTTGGCGAACCATTAACCAACACCGAAGCTTTTAAAGAATGAAAGCAACCATGAATCCACCCTCTCCATTTACTACCAAAGCCAAATTTACCAAGGACATCATCAAGATGATCACATCTAACTGAATCAAACGCCTTTTGGAAATCGACTTTAAACAAAAAAGCTTGTTCCTTCATTGATTTACACCAAGAAACAATCTCGTTAAGAGTAAGAGGCCCGTCTAGAATCTATCAACCTTTAATGAAGGAAGAATGATCATGGCCAATAAGCTCGTCTATCACAAGGCTAATACGATTAGCTATAGTTTTGTTTTTAGTTAAAATAAGACGTTTAGTTAAAATAAATGTCGCTTTAGTTATTAGAATGGTGTTTGAGTGACCATTGATTCACAGGTACGGTATGAAGGACCCATCTTAAACTCCATGGCTAAGGATATGAAGCTAGAGTAGTTCTATACCTCACTCATGGTGTTCTTCCCCAGCTTTAAACCAAGCCATCACAGACAATCCTCCCAAAATCTAGTTGAGCCTTGGTTACCAGACCCTACATGATCATCTTTTTTGTTGAGTTGATTTGGTCAAATCTCTTAATGGCTCCTCCAAGACACTAAAGGATTAGACCCATTAAAAAAATTTATTTTGTTGGATTTTGTGTATGTCCCAGAACAGGGTAAAGATAATCAATGCCTAGCTACGTACCAAGATTGGCTACCGAATATCACTTGGAATCATGTAATCACTTTCCAAACTAAACTATTCGACCTTAATGCCTGGGTATCACGAATATCTTCTTGGGATAAGACCAAATGTGTGTTCTTGTTTGAGGCACCAATCAAGAACCCTAGCGCATCCAAGTGTTTATGTTTATGTGTATATTTTTACACAATTATTTCTGTGTTGTATCGTATATCTCATAAGTAGTATGTGACCTCTTATTTATAGGAGAGTACTCAAGTCTTTGGTCAAGGAATTATGAGAGATTATAGGAGATATAATCTCTTTCATAATAAGAATCCTTGATTTCAGGAATTAGTGGTTACATGACCATAATTATTGTGGTCAATAAGTGTGATTACTACTTACCATAAGAAATGGTCAAAGCAGTTATAAGTCATTGAATTCTATCCAGAGGGATTTCCATTTAGTGTCCTGAAGCATCAGCTAGCCTGCCGAGGAGCATACCCACTTATGGTTCAATACTGAAACAACCTTTGATGAGCTAACCCGCTGAGGATACTTCCTCTGATGGATTACTCTTTGATGGTAACCTTCAGCTTACTCACTTAGTGAGTTACAAAGCTGAATCCATCAGTCCTTTGATGAACATCCTTCAGTCTAGAGTTACTCACAAAGGAGTTAACTCACTAAAGTTCATCGGCGATTAGAATTCCCTTAACCACTATCTGAGTCAGGGTGTTCAGAGACCTCTGGGTGTACACTCAGTACCTCTATCCCCAGATACCGGTATGAACAGATCCCTATAATTGAACTAAATTTCCAATAATCCTCCC